>PISX010003542.1:0-135154 GCA_004024625.1 Mellivora capensis
CCGGTCCTACCTTTCAGAAAGTGGTCGATTTCCTGTTTCCAGAATTGCTGTTCTTCCTCTCTTCGATCTCCCGTTGGATTTGTGGGTGTTCGCAATGTTTTGATAAGCTATCTAGCTGATCTCCTGCTACCTGATGTCGTCTCAGCTGCTACTTCTCCGCCATCTTGCTCAAATGATCAAATATTCAGTATTTCTAATACGTGTGAAGTATGCATGAATTTCTGTTTCGTGCTGAAGCATGATGTTTGCCTTGAAAGAGGCACATGCATCCTTGCTTGAGATGCAAGCTGAACTAATCACTTTTTTCATGGGACAGCATTTGTACTTAAAGACTGGCAGATAAACATGGGTTGTTCAGTCTTGGGTGTTTTACAAATATTTTCTCAATAATGAATGAAATGAGCTGTTACTTCAAGGAAAAGGGTTGACAGTATTTTTTGCCAATGATAAAATTTAAACTTTCAAGTAAAAGTTAAAATTGTGAAAAAATTAACTCCACCACTGTGAGTTTGACAGGTTCATAATATTTAAAGAGTTTTCTCATGAGATGCTACGATATTAATGTGACTTTTTGTATTATATCATGAAAAATGTTGAAATTTGGGAGATCTGCATAATTCAGGGAACCAGGTTTTTTTTTTTAAGATTTAATTTATTTATTTGATAGAGGGAGAGAGATCACAAGTAGGCAGAGAGACAGGCAGATAGAGAGGCAAACAGGCTCCCTGCTGAGCAGAGAGCCCGATGTGGGGCTCAATCCCAGGACCCCAAGATCATGACCTGAGCCAAAGACAGAGGCTTAACCCACTGAGCCATCCAGGCACCCCCAGTTTTTTTTAATGCAAAAATCATGGGCAAAGATTCATTCAAAATACAAGGGATTCTAATATAACTTAGCATGAAAACCTTATAGATATGGTTCTGATTTCACATTGCATCCCATATCTTAGAAACTACTACTCTTGACGTTGGGTGTATTTTCTTCTTCTTCTTTTTTTTAAGATGTATTTATTAGAGAGAGAGAGTGAGAGAGATTATAAGCAGGAGGGGCAGAAGGAGAGGGGAAGCAGACTTCCCCACTGAGCAGGGAGACTGATACAGGGCTGGATTGCCGAACTGGGAGATCATGACCTGAGCCAAAACCAAGAGTCAGACCCTCTTAAATAGCTGGGCCACCCAGGCACCCTGGGTGTATTTTCAAAGTAAAATAGCCACAAGCATCTGAAGAAACTATTAAAGTATGCTCCTTCTAACTATATATTTTTGTGAAGTTGGAATTTCTTTATGCATACCAACCAGAGCAACCTATCTCATAACATACTGAATTTAGGAGCAGAAACAAGAATCTAGCTGTCTCCTATAAAGCCAGACATTAATGCAATTTGAAAAAATGGAGAATACTACTACTCTCAACCATACATTTTTTGGCTTTGGAAAATACATCCACTTGTCCAGAAAAAGACATGATTTATGTGGACACATAATTGGCTTGTTTTTAGATTATCCCTTAAATTCTCAGTTTTAACTTTTAATATGGTAAATATTGGTATCTTTACCCCATAAGCAAAAGGTTTGGTGTAGTCAATCATCTTAATAGTTTAGAGAGGACACAAGACCCTGAATTTTGAGATGCGGGGTTTTAGATATGGGGACTGCAAAATCAAAGCCGTTTTCTTCACCGTCACAGGTTCAGGGAAGTAGAACAGGCAATACGGCTGCTCCATTTCCTGTGACACGTACATAGAAGTTCTGTAAGAAGACTATAGGATCAGAGGCAGGACCTATAACTCACAGAAGTGGGACAGGGAAGGCTTCTCAAAGGAAGTAACACTGTGTCTGTCAAGTGTATCTGAATCTTGATGTTCATTTGAATCTTGATATTTGAGTGCATATTAAGCCATAAGGAGAGTGTGGGAATTCTTGGAGAAAGAACACATTGTTCAAAGAAACGGGTTACCAGAGCACATACTGTGTTCTGGAGACTGCAAATGTAGGTCGCATGAGTGAGCCACGGTGCTAAAGCTGGAGCAGTCACACTTGAGCTTGGTTCTGACCATGGAGGAAACAACTAAAAGATTCCTGTTGTAGAAATCCCACTCTAGCAGTCCCCTGGAGACTCATGTGGGCATTGAGAAAGACCGGCAGTAGCAAGTAGGAGTAGGGAGAATGAAGAGGTGGATTTGAGCGATGTTAGGTGAAATTTATTGGATTTGGTAGCTGACTGAATGCAGAGGATGATGAAGAATGTGAGATAATATAGCTTTAAGTTTTTGGCTTAGGTGGTTGGATGACAACGGTGCTGCTCTGTTCATGAAAAAAAAGGGGGGAAATGGGGAAGGATGGTGTTGATTAGTATATTTGAACATTCTGAGCTATCTGTGACTGGATTTTTTTTTTAAGATTTTATTTATTTATTTATTTGACAGAGGTCACAAGTAGGCAGAGGCAGGCAGAGAGAAGGGAGGGAAGCAGGCTCCCTGCTGAGCAGAGAGCCCGATGTGGGGCTCGATCCCAGGACCGTGGGATCACGACCTGAGCTGAAGGCAGAAGATTTAACCCACTGAGCCACCCAGGTGCCCCTATGACTGGATTATTAAGTGGAAAGAACCAGTGTTCACTTGAATGTACACCTCTTTTAGAAGAAACACAGAGGCTGAAAATACAGATGGGGATGCCTTCAGGATGGAGGCATGGATCCCCCATTCCAACTGTGATCACCCAGACATCAGGCATGGGTTGACAATGGAAGACGGCTGAGGATACCAGTGTCAAAGAGCTAAATGGAGCAAAAGGAATTATATTGCAAGTGATGTTGGCTATTATAGTAACTGTCGTCTTATTTAGAAGAGTTTTGTTTCAACCTTTGGTTTCCCTAAGGCTGAGATTAAGGAGGATCCCAGCCGGTGATCTGCTCACAACTGAAGAATTCAGTGGTTGATCCTCTGTCGCAGCTGGTTTTCATAGGCTACGGCCATGTGTTGATATCTGTGCATTCGTGCATCTGAGTAAGAATGAAAGAGTAGGGGGAGAAAGAGACGGGGGAGTATGAGGTGTAGTGAATGTATGTGGAAACCATGAACATTTTCTAGTACACATCTGCTCTTTTTAAATATTTGGCAGCATTTGGATGATTTAAAACATTTTAATTTGGTTTAGATTCAAATGTATCTTTTGCCAACCATTTATGATCCATAAATAGCCATTAAGATTGTTTCCTCAAAAACATTTAAAAATCTTTACTGCTATCCTCAATGGTTTTGCAGAAATGTTAGTCCCAAACTGAAAAATTAACTGGTAATTAGCTATATGTGCTTTTACATTTTAAAACACATATTAAACTGCTTTCTGAGGATTATGGTTTTAGAATATAAAGAGTAAATAAATACAGGTTCCAACACAATTATTTAGCAACCCTCAAATTTGAGTTCTAACAAAGAAAAATCTCTGAATGTAGAAAATGCTCGATGACATAACCATGGGAGACAGCTCCTTGAGCAGAGGGCTTTCTTCCATAGATTTGCACTTGGTTGGC
Source organism: Mellivora capensis (assembly GCA_004024625.1). Taxonomy (NCBI): domain Eukaryota; kingdom Metazoa; phylum Chordata; class Mammalia; order Carnivora; family Mustelidae; genus Mellivora; species Mellivora capensis. The sequence continues at coordinate 3,533 of PISX010003542.1, forward strand.
CCTCTACCCACATAGAGATGAAATTCAGTGGTTCACATGAAGTTGTTTAAAACATAGCACATTTAGAGAATCATATTAATATTTCATTTCATTTGATTAATTGGGCTAACTTTATCCAGACAGAGGAACAAATGTCATTTTGACCTTCCTTCCATTCATGGAAGCGACATTTTCCCTCCAGAAGTCTCCAATGTCTCAACGCCATTTTATTACCAAAAAAATTTATGTCTTCCTATCCTTTCATCATCTGTTTTCCTGGTCATTTAATCAAGTGGACCAAATTCTTTCCATTCCCTCTAGCTCTCTACCTGTTTGAGTTAACTCTCTGTGGCTGTAAACCCAAACCATACCACCAACTATCTCCATCAGACTTGAGCTGAAGTGGAGACCAGGTCCAGCTCCAGCATCTGGACAGCTCCCTGAGTGTGCAAAGTAGGAAGGAGGCTCCAAGGGCAAGAGGGATACAGAGTAGAATGGAAATGAAGACCCTCCCCACAAAGGTTTCTCCAGCTGTCTCAAAGCTTTATAAGCAAAAGGAAGGAATTGAGGCAGAAAGTTCTATGAACAGTAGGCACTTGGCTATTTGCCCATATATACTTGGCACACAATATGCATCCAAGAAATATTTATTATTATTATTTAGTATTGTTCAAGGTAGAGAGTCTTAAGTTACAGACTAGCAATAAACTCCTGTTCTGCTCTCACCTTTGTAGATGCAGATAAAGGTACTGTAGTTTTATCACAAAGCACAATTATTCTCATTTTAGAGGGGAAAAACATTGAAGTAAAATTAAAGTGTGAGGACTAAATAGGAAATTGGGTTGAGTCAAGAAGTAACTCAAATATTCGTTTCAGTATAGCTTTGCTACTCTTTTCTCATGTAGGGAAACATGGAAAGGAGTAAACCCTCATAAAGGATTTCTAGTGTGTCAGACATTTCTAGGGCCTTTTGCAAACTTTATTTCACTAAATCCAATTTAAAGGACACCTGGGTGGCTCAATCAGTTAAGTATCTGCCTTCAGCTCAGGTCATGATCTCAGGGTCCTGGAATCAAGCCACGCATTCGGCTCTCTGCTCAGCAGGGAACCTGCTTCCCCCTCTCTCTGCCTGCCTCTCTGCCCACTTGTGATCTCTGTCTCTCTCTGTGCCAAATAAATAAATAAAATATTTTTTAAAAAATAAATATATATTTCTTATTCCATTGGCTATACTCATTTGAAATACAGGGCATTTGTATCTGCTCCAAAAAGGTATCTGCCTGGGGAAAATTTTTTCATACTTTTAATTTACCTATATTTGTAGGCAAGAAAGCAAACTGAATATATGTTCTCAGATACAGAAACATAAAACTCTGTTACAAAGTCAGTGTAACGTGAGTTTATCATCTCTAAAGTCACCCTGGCTAAGATCATGTAACTGATCTCAAACCCGAATGGCCTCCCGTGGTTCTTCTTTCAAAGCGGAAGTCAAGTCGTTTCTATCCTTGTCTTATAGACGACACTGATTTGCTTCATCCATATACTGGGTATTCAGAGCACACTGTGTCTGTTTCCCGTAATGCCTAATAATCCTGTTCACGCTGTCTATCCGCTGAAGCTACACAGGTCCTGTGTAACTGACAAGCTTCGAATGAGAGACCGTTTCTTCCCTGCTTTTATTATTCTTTTAAAAATGATGACTCCAGGTTTAAAAATCATGAAGTAGTTCTGAATGGTTTTGTCAAAACAAGTCACTGTCGAGCTTTCTTTTCCCAGACATAGATTCATTACTTTTGAATAAAATAAAAGCAATGAATAGAAACAACCAATAATAAATGGAGCCGTAATTTGGCTGGAGATGTAAATTGCTGTTGCATTTCTTTTTCTGACCCCCTATGTGAGGACTGAATGCAGTTCAGTTACTTCTTTCCTTTTGTCCTTGAAATTCGCCAGCCAGAGAAAACTGCCTCCCTTAAGATGACTGCTGACAAATTAACATTATTGTGTAATTTACACAAATAAAATACATCCGAAAAGTAGTTAGGCTGAAATAATTTAGCAGCTGAGCCCACAAAGGAGGGTTTCCTTGGAGGTGCATGGGAATGCCCTACCGTGCGTTTCTTGCCACTTTCAGCAAAAAGGACTCCTTCTGTAACCAGTCTGGACCAATAAACTAATGGCATACCAATCCCTATCTTCACTACTCCCCTTGTGAGATTGGAGCCTAGACTAAACCAACACTATACTGTGGTATGCTCGACTTTATGGTAATAGCTTATAGAAACTGAACCCTTCCTGTGCCCTCTTCACAGACGTTCCTTGAGAAGGGGGTGACTTATGATTGTAGGCATATATGTCGTGTGAGGAACTGTGGCAGAGGAAATGAGCTGCCCCAAAGCCAGCGAGCTAGACTGTGACAGAACCAGGATTTGACCTCTGCAGTCTGAGCTGAACCCCGCACTTTTCATCTCTACTCAGCATGGCCTTCTTAAGGATGAATAGCTTCTTACTATCAGCTAAAAGATAAGGTATAGTTGAAAACACAAGCAATCATCAAATAATACAGAAGATGCAGGAGTGCTGTTGTATCATCATTGAAGTCCATCTTGACTTTAAAACTGCCCTTCACAAATGATACCAGCCTCAATTGCATTATACATGAGGACACTGGTGGGATTTATTTTAGGATAGATCATCAGATGTTTAACCTAATGACTGACAGATTAATACAGAAGGCTACTGATTTTGCTTTATGTCAAGGATTTGAAACTCTATCTCCTTTTTGTTGTTGTTGTTCTTGAAAATTTTCTAAGCTTAATCGCTGATCTTGCTCATTTTCTTTCCCTAACAGATGATGCCAATAAAATTCACATTTCCAGCATGAAGTTGGCAGTATTCCATTTTTAATGTTTTATTTCCTTAAACATAATAAGGTATAATAAAGTAACTTGTAAAGAGATTGCTTATCAAAATGGCTCCAACTTGGAATCTACTTAGAAGAATCCACTCAGTCATCACAGAAATCAGTTCTCTGCTCTTAGTTTAGTTTTGTGTGAAAGTTCAGTCTTACTCAAAAATGGATGGATACATTTACATAACACATTTGTATTTGCATAGAATTACTGCTACTGCAGAAGTGTGTTTTTTTTTTAATTTATTTATTTGACAGAAAGAGAAATCACAAGTAGGCAGAGAGGCAGGCAGAGAGAGGGGGAAGCAGGCTTCCTGCCAAACAGGGAGCCCAATTCTGGGACTTGATTCCAGGACCCTGAGACCATGACCTGAGCTGAAGGCAGAGGCTTAACCCGCTGAGCCACCCAGGCGCCCCTGCAGAAGTATTTTTTTTTAAGATTTTATTTATTTATTTATTTATTTATTTTTCAGACAGAGAGAGAGAGAGAAAGCACACAAGCAGGCAGAGAGGCAGGCAGAGGCAGAGAGAGAGGCAGGCTCCTTGCTGAGCAAAGAGCCCGATGCGGGACTCAATCCCAGGACCCTGGGATCATGACCTGAGCCAAAGGCAGCAGCTTAACGCACTGAGCCACCCAGGCGTCCCCAGAAGTATTTTTAAGTAGTTTAATGTTGGGGGTTCATTTCAAGAATTTTTGTTTGTTTGTTCATTTCTCATGGTCAGTTCAAGAAAAACATAATCACTCTTGGATAGAACTTCTTTAGTTGGTCTATTTTTTTAAATGGCCAGCAAGAAAGAAGAGAAATCTGAATACCTAATAGGGATTGAGGTTCACGGGTTTCATTTCCATGAGGGTTTTGCTTTGACGCATGGATGTAACCCAGCTTCTCTTTATCGAATCTGCATTTTGGAAAACAGCTTTTCGTCCCTTCTCTCAGCCCCATCCTCATCCCTGGTAACCCGGTGCCCTTCATTTCCTCACTCTGATGCCATCTGTAGTTGTAGGATCCACCTCTGTTTGTACAGAATTAGAGAAAAGCTGTATCCCGTCATGCAAGCATCCACCGCTCCCCCCCATATGGAGAGCCCTAGCTTGTGGTCAGCACTGGGGCTTAGTGTTGGGGATCCTAGCCAGCCAGATGGGGATTACCCATCCCAGGGTCAAGTTCAGAGAGATTTGGGGAGCCAGGGGTTGTGTGTAAATGGGACATTAGGATACACGAATCCCAAGATGGCCAAAAACCTGTTTCTCCCCTGGGCAAGCATGACTCTGATCTTTGAAGGGTAAATGGCATTGGTTTGGTGTTAGAAATGTGTGAATTAGATGTTTGGATGCAAGGAATGAAATGAAAGAGAGAGGGAGAGAAAGGGAAAGAGAAAACCCAGTTAAGGCAGATCTACAACTGACTTTCTTTTGCTGGTTCTTGTGCTCTGGGAACAGAAACTGAAAACTGACCACATGGGCACTCTTTCTGCTCTCTCTTACCACATGTAAAGCTTACTCTGTGCACTTGGCAGAGCGCTGTGTAAACAGGGAGTTGTGTATCTCTTAAAAAAGGACAGGAAAATCCACCCATGGCCTGGAAAAGATAGGTCTCATCTAAGACGTGTTTTTGATGTAAAAGTCTCCATCAACACTCTGAAGCCTCTTGCACATCCTGTCTTTTATGGGCTTGCTCCCGGGCAGTTTTCACCCTCCTCCCGGCCCTCCTCATCCCTACCTGCCTCCATAGATTCCAATCGTTTTGTTAATGTTCACTACAGGAAGCATCTAAGAATAGACTTGCTGCTCCGAGCAGATTCTATCTTGAGACAGGATGGGGTGGAGAACAGCCAAGAACATTGTAGCAAATAGGTGTCCAGTTGGGCGTTTCAATATTATGTATTTGACAAGGCACACCAGCACCAGCAGGGATAAGCATTGGAAAAATGCATTGCCTGGTTCTGTTTGAAAGCTCCCTGTCATTTCAGAAGCACTTGAAAACGAGTGTGCACTGGCCTTTGCTACATCTCTCGCGGGGACTATTAATAGGAGTTCAAAACTTGTATTGCCCTTTATATGGTGGTAGGTGGGGGGGAGACGAATGCGAAAGCTTTTCTCTTCCAAAACATTACCAATCAAGCCAGCTGCAGCGGTCTCCCACCATACCCTCACATAGCTATGAACACTTTATAGACAGGAGAGCTAAATCCCGTTCACTCTTAGGCAAGATACTTCCTCTGTGCCCAAAATATTATAGAATTCAAGTGAATGAGGATGATGAATGCAGAGGTCCCCTTACTTAGTTTGGGAAACACCCAGCTCAGCTATAATGTCAGGACATTGAACTATTCTGAAGAGGTTAGCATCCGATTACACACCCAGACAGTCTTAGTCAACACCTGGGGGTTATATATATATTTGACAGTGGTGAGGAGGGAAGATATTGTTTTAAACACTATACTGGAACAGCGCGCCTCGTTGGCTCAGTGGGCTAAGTGTCTGACTCTTGAGCTCACTTCTGGTCTTGATTTCCGTGTCGTGAGCTCAAGGCCCACATTGGGCTCCTACTGAAAAAAAATAAAAACAAAATAAATACTACTTAGGAAAATGGGGCCTTTCCCGATCATCTTGGGGGAAACAGCAACAACGATGTCAAAAACCTTAGTGTCTGTGTTCTTTAGCAGACTGATAATTTTTTTTAAGATTTTATTTATTTATTTGACAGAGATCACAAGTAGGCAGAGAGGCAGGCAGAGAGAGAGGAGGAAGCAGGCTCCCTGCCGAGTAGAGAGCCCGATGCGGGGCTTGATCCCAGGACCCTGAGATCATGACCTGAGCCGAAAGCAGAGGCTTTAACCTACTGAGCCACTCAGGTGCCCCATAGCAGACTGATATTTTTTAAAGAGAGTGATTTCTCTCATACTCTGCTAGCTGGGGGATGCTTAGCACCTAGAGGCCAGCTGACTTTGCTCTTTGCCCTGGTGCATGAGGAAAGGACGTGAGCTGCTTTACACAGAAGAACTCGCTGGTGAGATGTGTGCCTGTGTGGGACCTCACTCCTCTGTGGGTGTTAATGGAGTTAAGCGTGCGAGTTTCCAAGTCAGAAGGGCAATAAGGAAGGGACCTGTTCCAAAAGAAGGTGGAGCACTGTGACACGGTTGTCCTGGAGAAGAGTTTGTCTGCTCCGAGGCATCCGGGTGTCTCCTGCAAGGTCACTTTCTGTCGTACAACCTTCTTCCTGTCAGGGAATAGGATGTTCTCAAGTCCGGGAATGTTAGAGGCTAAAACCGAAGTTAAGAAAACTATTGTCTGTTAACACAACACCTGGAAATCTCCTCAAAATAATATTGTGAAGTGCTTTGCCCAGGGTGTGAGGCAAAATTGAGTCGTTTGTTGTTGTTGTTGTTGTTGTTGTTGTTTTACCATTGTTTCCCCATTTTCAAAGCTGGAAGTCTGGAGTTTTGACAAGATGTTCTAGGCTCTGTCTGAGCTGCTGAGGCAGGAAACGTGAGTACCATGTGCCCTGAGGTCCCATGGGCTACCAAGGAAATTGAGGGTGTTTTCACAAACAGTACTGAGGTGATGAGGAAGGTCAGGTTTAGGAAAATAAATCATTGTTGTTTTTAAAAATGTTTCCCCGAACTTAATCTTATTATGATTCCCTGTTTTTCTTTTTTCTTGATGTATTCATATGTTTTCTTCTCAGCTCTTTGTATATGTTCTGTAAGCGATCTCATATCCTTTCGCAAGACATCAGGGTTTGAACAAATAAATGAAAGGAATTCCGTCCTTGAAGCCAATTGAATATTGGCTGAATTCAGTCAGTTAAAGCCTTTTTATTTATTTACAATGAAGCCCTCACACCCCATTTATATATACGTATAGTCACACCACACACACACACACACACACACACACAGAGCCCTTATATTTATAGGGAAACGTAGTCAAAAGCTACATTTAGCTTCACAAAGAAGAAGGCGTTGTGGTAGATTAAAGGAAACTTCTTTCTAAAATGTAAATCTGATTCCATCTTGTCCATCAGCCACATCTCTGCCTGTGTCCCTATAAGGTGAAGCTGACTTCACTTCACTTCACTTCGTGGCACTCCTTGGTCCCCTCATCCTGTCACCACCCTCCCCCCCAGCACAATGGCCATACCCATACTTCCTCACACTGCTCCCAACCCCAAGCCTCTCTAATCTTCTGTCTGTTGCACTTGGATTCTGAGGTGTAGGTCCCAGCAGTTTGCCTGGTTTTTTCCTTCAGTCATGTGACATTTCTGCTTTCTTATCATGTCTGTGTAAAAGTATGTGTGAACTCTGTGCCTTATGGGTCACAGACCCAAGGACCCTGCGAGGCACCAAAAAGGAACATCATGGTTTCAAACAGTCGAGACTAATATAAGTGTTGGTTTTATAATACTCCTTTGGAGAAATTCCTCCATACTTTTCAATTTCTTTAGTGATATAATGAATCCATGTTTTTCTTTTCCCCGGGGGAGGGATAAAAAAGATAAGCCAGAACAATTGCCATAGCTATCCATCCTGAGCAAATGTTACAACTCATGGTGCATACATTTTTCCCTCGTCTGTTCCTCTGCTGAACTTAATGCAAGAGAAACTTTATGTTAAAATGATGTATTTTAGAAAATCTCTGTGTCGTTTAAATTATTTTAGGAACTGCTGTCACAATTACCTGTTGCTGCAGAGCCACCCCCAGAATTTAGTAACCTAGGTAATAACCACCTGCCGCTCACTTGGTGGCAATTTGGGCTGCTTGCAGCTGAGCAGGTCTTCTGTCCCACCTGGGGTCACTCATGCAGCTGTGGGCATCTGGGGTCCAGCTGGGGCCAGAAAGTCCAAGATTGTCTCACTCACCTGTATGGCCGCTAGGGGGGCTGACTGAAGGCATCTCAGTTCCCCCCTGCAGGGCTAATCCAGCCTAAGAGCCAGGCTTCCGATGACAGTCTTGCCATTCTGAGAGGGGGAGAACAGAAACAGGCCTCATCACGGCCAGACTTCAAAGTCCCATACGTCAGGATCGTCACATGCTCTTGGTCAAGGCAAGTCACAAGTCCAGCCTGGATTCTAGAGCTGCAGGAATACACTCCCCGTGGTCGGAAGGTGCATACATCCTTGAAAGACCTTCAACTTGCCTTCAAAGGGGAGATCATCCTCACCCAAGAACTGGAGGAAATATACAGCTCTTTCCTTAATACACGAGTACCTACATTGTGGCAGAAACATGCCTACAAGTCCTGTGAGCCCCTGAGTTCCTGGGTTAATGATCTCATCCAGCGAGTGAATTTCTTCAATACTTGGGCCCAAATGGCTTACACAGCAATACGCCATCGGGATATGAGATTCATCACAACCTGGCAGTGTTCCATGCCATCACCTGCTTGAGTCCCCAGATACCCTGATGATGAGCACAGTGATTTCTTTGAAGGATTTCCTGCAAGATCCTGGATCCCAGCTTTCTTCTTTCCACAAGCCTTTCTAACTGCTGTACTTCAAGACTGCGGACGGTCCCAAGGACTCTCCAGACACCCTCACCTTCACCCCCCACATGACCTCAGACGCCGCTGACATCAAAGACAAGGAGGTCTCCATAATCATCCAAAAGAAACTCAACATCTTTGGGAGAGCCTTTGAGGGCACAGACGGCACACACGTTAGAGTGCACATTTTTGGTTTATTCATTGAGTGGGCAAGGTGGAATCATGAACAGAAAGTTCTAGAAGATTTGCCACCTCATGAGCTGTGCTGCAGTTTTCCTGAAATCGTTCTTGCCAACAAAGATTTCTACTGGAAGAGTAAATGCTTCTGGGCAGACAGATTCCAAGCTCTACACATTCGAATGCCCCATCTATCAGACACGTGAGCAGTCAAGAATTTTGACAACCCTCAAACTTTTTAACCTCAGTGTATTTACCCAAAAAGAGACCTCCTAGTCACTGGGTCACAATGTAGGTTGCACTGCTGTGTGAGAAGAATGAGAAATAATGTACACACCAAAACAATTAAGAAAAAAAATCACCTGGGACCATGTTTAATCTACCACCATTGTAATGTGTGTCACATTCATTTAATGAGTAGTAAATATGCAAATAAAAGAAATAACATGTTGCAAGTCTGAACATTAAGGAAACTGTTGGGGTCCGTTATCAAAGGAACGAGACTGAGACAAAGTGAAAGTTATGCAAAGCTTTATTCTATGCCAAGCATTAGAAGTCAGACTGACTGGCCAGGGCTGCCTCTGAAGAGAGCGACCCCATCCCGATCTCACAGGCTGGTTTTATAGGGCATAACCGCAGACCCAAGATACATGGCTTCTATTGTTAAGGCGTCTACTCCCGGAATCGATACCCGGAACCGATACCAGGAACTACTGGGGCATTTATTCCCAGAATGAATTCCATGGATGTAAACAATAATATGGCTACCTAGGCAATATGGAGTCACCCTGGCTAAGCAGTCCCTAATAGTTAAACAGGTTTTAAAATTAAATCGGCCCTAACGGAAACAAGAGTCTGGTGTCATTTTTAAACTTCTAACAAGATTCATTTAAAAATCAGGTCCCGTGATAATTGAAAGAAAACCAAAAATCTCTATTGCTGTTGCCAATGTTACTTATTCATACTATCATTTGGTTCTATGTAAACCTTGCCTACTGAGTATAGATCTTTTTAGAACGCTACTAGTTTCTATAATTTATTAAAAGTGTAAAGAGTTTGGGGATATGTTCAATGCCTACTAATATTTAATCAAAACCATGACTTGGGATCCAAAGAAAAACCAATTTTAAAAAATAACTTCCAGGGGCACCTGGGTGGCTCAGTGGGTTAAAGCCTCTGCCTTTGGCTCCGGTCATTATCCTGGGATCGAGCCTCACATCGGGTTCTCTGCTCTGCAGGGAGCCTGCTTCCTCCTTCTTCTCTGCCTGCTTCTCTGCCTACTTGTGATCTCTCTCCCCCTGTCAAATAAATAAATAAAATCTTTTTTTAAAAATTCCATTTAAATGTAAACTGTAGCATTTGCTTATGTAATGAAGATGCCTCCATTTTACTTCTCATTTTATTTAGTTTGCACTCAAAGTTGAGATCAGTTTTCAAACAAAACAGAGAATTTTTTTATATTAGCTGCAGGTGACCATTGGATACCATTCCTCATCACTTTTTCTTGTATTCTGGGTGCTTTTCTCAATATATTCTTTTCAGTAAACTCCAGTCAAACATAAGTATCTTTTAATCATTTTAGCATTGATCATTGATGTTTTCTTGCTGGGGAAAATCAGTTCCTAGTAAAAGTCATGAAAACCTGTCAACACACTTTCATGAAACATGGCGACGAGGTTACTGTGTGAGAGACCCATCGAATGGGCCCCGTCATTTCTGATCTCAGCCACAACCAAGAGAACCACAGCGTCCATTTGTCAGTTACACTTCCGTGAAGCGGGGGTGGAAATCTATTTGGGGAGAAGGGGCGTGTCTCCGAAAGACGATTCTTCCTCATGACCTCCACATGTAGAGGAGATTTACAGTAAGAATTTACAATTTCCCTCATAAAGCCAAAAAGAAACCCAGCATACATTTATTTGCTGAGAAACATTTTCCCTATTCCCACCGCCAAATTAAAGAGTCAGTTACAAATTCACTACTTCTGACCTTGTAAGCTCACAAGTCAGTTTGAATCTGTGAAAAATCTGAATATTTTATCTCAAATCTAACTAATTCCAAAGGAATAGTGTTAGAGATGGGCATTGGCTTATATTCACATAATACACAAGTACAGGGAGCTCTGTCAAGTGGTCATTGACTCATTCACCCATATCTTTGGAGAGTGTGCATGGCTGGGGCACTGAGGACCGAACTTCCCTTCTATCTTTCTGTTTAATTCAGCCTATGTCATCAGCCCAAAAAGTGTTGCTATCCTGGTTCAGATGAGAGAACTAGGTGCCGTCAACAACTCGCTGCAGGTCTAGCCCTAGCAAATACTCAGCTAGGATTTTAACACAAACTTATCTTTTTTTTTCAACCAAATCTCCGTGCCGTAGTGTAATTTACAGTTTTAACCTTTTATCCTTCAAGGCTTTCTGCACATGTTCCCTCTCTTCTTCCAGTACACTTGCCTTTTTTTTTTTTTTAGATTTATTTATTTATTTATTTATTTGACAGACAGAGATCACAAGTATGCAGAGAGGCAGGCAGAGAGAGAGGAGGAAGCAGGCTCTCCGCCGTGCAGAGAGCCCGACGCGGCGCTCGATCCCAGGACCCCGAGATCATGACCAGAGCCGAAGGCAGAGACCCAACCCACTGAGCCACCCAGGCGCCCCAGTGCACTTGCTTTTATTTGCAGATGGCATAATAACAGTTTGGGCATCCTTCCAGCCAAGGTCTTTATTCCTTGAGTATTTGGGAAGGAAAAGGCATCTTTCATTAATACCACTTACAAAAGGGCTTCTAGCCTCCAGAAATGACGGACCCTTAAGAAAAAACAAAGTTAGGGTAGGGACAGCTCAACCAGTGATCCTGACTCTCTGTCCCCCAATTTTTCTCTTCTTTCCTTTTCTGGGGTTTGAGGGCTGTGGGGGGAGGGAGAAGGTGTCTTTGCTTTTAACCGTGATCTGGGCTACAGTGATTTCTCTCATAAGCTCTCCATGGTTCTTTCTTAGAGGATTGTAGGTTTGAATCCTTTTAGGAGTGATTATCTGGCCATGTGCTACTTCAAAGTTAGCTAATGATGAAATCAACAGCAACAGCTTTCATTGCACTAATGTTTATTAAGCATGTACTGCACTTTGGGTCAGCCCCCCAGGTGCATCTGGAGGATCGTAAAGATCATGAAATCAGTGCGGGGTTGTCCAGAGCATAGATCAGAAGCTGGCATGTCTGACCTCTGCTCACCTGTTAGAAGTCTGAGCAGACATCATGCCTTCCAACACACTTCTTCTGCCCTGCTCCCTGAACAGAATTCTAGCCCATCAGGCTCTGTTTTCTGGTCTCCTCTGTGGTCAGATGTCCACTCTCTGAGGGCAAGGGACCATTTCTCATTTGAAGTTTAATTCCTAGAACCTACCAGAGCACCCGATGTACATTCCTTAATAACTGAACTATGGAAATAGGGGATGTGATCTTAGTGGGGATGGCCTGAAAATAAGAGTCCTGGGAGCTGGATCTGAGCTCGGTAGCAGCTGACCTTGACTGAGCAGTTAGGACCAGCTAGACCTTGAGCAGCCTTCAGATGAAGTCCCTGATTCCTCCCGCATCACATGGAAGCAAGCTGAGACAGACCAGCTTGGTCATACGTTCGGAGCCACTGGTCTAGTATGTGGCAGAGTCAGGATCAGAGCCTGGATCCAAACCTACCCCCTTAACCACCAAGTTTTATTCCTTTATTTCCAGGCCACTCAGAAATGATCACTCCATTTCTCCTTTCCTCGGTGCCTTTATTTTTTTTTTAGTCAAATTATTTAAATCTTGACATAATGCCATCCATTTTAATGTTACAGTTAATATCTGTTTCACTCAAGGTGTGTTCACCAAGCCACTGTGTGCCCTAGGCACTATCATAAGCCTCTAGGCCCTAGAGATTCAGCAGTGAACAAAACTAGTTCTTGCAGGTAAGCCCACATTCTGACCAGGGCCACAACAACAGCAACAAAAAATGGGAATAAAGTATATAGCATGTAAGTAGGTAATAAATACCATAAGGAAAAATAGAAAAACTAGAAAAAAGGGAAGGTGCATGGGGTGGGGGTAGTGATGGGGAGTCACTGAATTGTAGTTTTAGGTAGGGAGGTCAAGGTCAAGGAAAGCATCACTCAGAGGACAGCAGCTCAGCAGAGGCCTGGGGGAGTTAGGGGAGGGGCCCGTGGCTAGAGAGGAAGGTTGTTCCCAGCAGAGGGAAAGGCGCAAATGTCCTGAGGCAGGAACGTGAATGGCTAGTTCAAGAAAGATCAAAGAGGCCCATGGGGCTGGAAGGTAGCCAACAAGGGGAGGTTTACTGAAAAGAAGGACAGGTGGGGGGGGAGGATTTGTTTTAACAGTTTTCATTTTGAGATGCTTATTAAACATCCATAGGGAAAGGTGGAGGAAGCACATAGCTAGATACCAGAATCAAGAATGCCAGGCTGAGGACATCTGGATTGGCACATCCATGCGGAATCCCTCAGCTCATAAAACATTTAAGTCTGTGGCAACCCAGAGAGGGAAGAGAATACGAGGAGTTGCCCTGGGGAGATGGTATCTGGGCTGGATCCTGAAGAACTTGCATCAGATCAAGAAGCAGAACTCAGGACGAGGACACAGCAGGCAAAGGGCGGACTTTGTGCAAGGACACCTGACAAGGGAAGGTTCAGAGTGCCGGAAGCAATGTCAGATTGTAGGACGGCATAGTGTGGATGGGATGGGAAGGGGCCGCTGGTGAGGTTAGAGAGACAGACTAGGGAGCCAGATTGCTAACATCTTTAGCGCACATGCCAAGGAATTCAGTATTTGTTCTGCAACCAGATGGGAGCCATCGAAGACTTTTAAACAGGAATGTCACATGATTGGATACATTGTTTAGAAAAGTAACTGGCAGTACAGAGAAGGTTAAATTGAAGAAGAGGAGGCTTAATTCATGTACATAGTAACTATCAACGAGCTTGAAAGTGACGGTCACAGGACATCAGGTCAAGCACTATGGAAAGATTACAGGTACATCTTCCTGTTGAAAAAAATATTCCTGAAGTAAAAATAATGGCCTGTGTTTAATGTTACTATTGTTACCATTTTGGTGAGAGCATAATATGATGGGTCTGGAGGCCTTAAATAATTTTCCTCTTAAACTGATGATCTGGGGCGCCGGGTGGCTCAGTCGTTAGGCGTCTGCCTTCGACTAAGGTCATGATCCCAGGGTTCTGGGATCAAGCCCCACATCGGGCTCCCTGCTTGGTGGGGAAGCCTGCTTCTCCCTCTCCTACTGCCCCTGCTTGTGTTCTCTCTCTCTCACTGTCTCTCTCTGTCAAATAAATAAAATCTTAAAAAATAAATAAATAAATAACCTGATGATCTAATTTTGAAATGTGAGTACATTGTAAATACATTTCTCTCCACAGAGTGAGACCCTCAGGTGTCACAGTTAACTACTCATTTTACTTGATTCCTAAAGAAATGGATCCAACTTACTTGGGACTAAATCCCATTTTGATTTATTTTGTTAAAAATATTACTTGTTTATTTGACAGGCAGAGAGAGAGAGATCATGAGCAGGGGAGGAGAGAGAGAAGCAGGCTCCCCTCGGTGAGCTGGGAGCCCAACATGGAGCTTGATCCCAGGACCCCGAGATCAATACCTGAGCTGAAGGCAGACATTTAACCAATCAATTCACCCAGGCACCTCCCCCTTTTTGATTTAATATATGGGGGAAATTGTGGCAATCCAGAAATACCCCCATATTTTCGATCCCTGAATACCATTACTCATATCATACTAACCAAATTGCAGTATTTCTTTTTGGAAAAACAAGGAGGCGTCTTACCTGAGCAGAAGCTATAGGAGCCAGGAATATGCATACCTTACAGCTTGTTGAAGGGAGCTCCCCACAATCAAAGAGGAGCTTATCCCTGTGTTGATAGAGTCAGAGTACAAAGCCACATTTCTTGCATGTCTTTGCTGTGCCGGGCACTGTCACATGATTTTTTTTAAAAATTTTTAAAACACTGTATTCCATGTGTAATTTTACAAGTGAAAAAATTGAGGCTCAGAGATTTAAACAACTTGGCTAAGGACAAACAGCTCTTACCCAAAGTAATAGTTACTCCCGTTGACCTCTGCTTCGCTTGCCATGACAAAGCATACTTGATGTGTAAAGCAAAATACACAGAGATGGGTAGAAGGGTCCCACCAATACTGTTTCTCATAGAAGCTTCAGAATACTATTAATGAAGAGTGCTTCATCTCATCAATAAACATCAGTTCTCTTTCTAAGTAGTTCATTCTCTCCCTCGTCAGGATGTGGTTATAGGTATGAAAGGTTCCCAAAAAAATTAAATAAAGAGATTTTGTCTGTTTGCTCTCCAAGACTTAAAAGCCTTACTAAAGATTTGGGGCGCCTGGGTGGCTCCGTGGATTAAGCCGGTGCCTTTGGCTCAGGTGATGATCTCAGGGTCCTGGGATCGAGCCCCGTATCAGGCTCTCTGTTCGGCAGGGAGCCTGCTTCCCCCTCTCTCTCTGCCTGCCTCTCTGCCTACTTGTGATCTCTCTGCCAAATAAATAAATAAAATCTTTTTTTAAAATCTATTTTTTTAAAAAGCCTTACTAAAGATTAATGTTTATTACTCCAAATATTTCAATCCATTAACAAGAAATTTGGCTCATTAATTTTGGATAATGGATGGAATAAAAGGAGAAACTGAAATTTGTTTGATGTAAAAAATACCAATTATTTGACTTTCCATATATTTAAATGGACTGATTTCTACAGTTGTTTCCTTTCCAAGGAATTCATGTCATTCATGGCACAAATATTTATTAAGTACATACTATCTACTAGGCATTGTTCTGGAAGCTAAGTAGAGAGCAGTGAACTACATATACAAAAATTCCTGCTTTGTGGGAGCATTTAATTTTGCAGTGCGTTCAGTTGAAGATGTGCATCGGAATTTACCTGTAGAGCACTTTGAAGATGCATAGAATCCCATCAGAATCCTGAAACGGTTGCCTGTTTGGAAAGTTTTGCAGGGTTCTGATTCGGGACCTGGGACTGGGGGGCTTTTGTAGCAGGAAGTGATGATACATTATTCCTCCATCCCAAACCACTCTTGCCCCTCTTTTCTTATCAAATGTTCACTTTTTGGTCAAACATGGAGAGCAACTGGAGAAAACACAGGGCACAAAGTTTTTGCTTTGACAATGTGTAATGTGCTCGGTATTTAAAATGTATTGATAAAATGTTTCTAATCAATTTCATAAGCAGAAAAATGTTTTTAATTCCATAGGAATAGTGATGTGCAAAGGACGACTGTCAGAATAGGAATAAGGAAGTAATGTTATTTTAACTTGAATAGACACCTGTAGATTTCACTGTTTTGTAAAATTGTACTAGATTATCAGCTATTGGGGTATCTTGTCTAGTTTTGTCTAGTATTTTGTCTAGTTTTGCTTTTGTTGCCTCTGTGTTTGATGTCATTCCCAAGTAATCATTAGCAAGACCCATGTCACAATTTTCTTCAATGCTTTCTTCTAAGAATTTTATAGTTTCAGTCTCATTTTATGTATTTTTTTTAAGATTTTATTTATTTATTTGACAGAGATCACAAGTAGGTAGAGAAGCAGGCAGAGAGAGAGGTGGAAGCAGGCTCCCTGCTGAGCAGAGATCCCTACGCTGGGTGTGATCCCAGGCCCCTGAGATCATGACCTGAGCTGAAGGCAGAGGCTTAACCCACTGAGCCGCCCAGGTGCCCCTGCTATTGGGTGTCTTAAACCACCACTCAGGAAGAAAGTGTGCACACACTCACCCATTATCTGCACTACTTTGAAATGTATTGAGTGTTAACTACTTATCATTAATCCTCATGTTGAGAGTCACATTCTTCATTTTTGTTTTATTTTGGCTTTCCCAACATCAATTCTCTCTTGTTGTGAAGGCAGTTTTTTATGGGCACTTTTTTTCATTCTCAGCCCAATCAACCTACCATCATATGGTGGGCTTTTGTTCAGCTCTTGTTCTAGTAAGGGGATAAATCATAATACTCATCTGTCCTTGACTCTTTTTAATTCCATAGAATTTTTAAATATACAATGTTTTTCAGTTAATGAAATGTCAGGACAGTTAAGTAGTAAATTCTGGGCAAAAGTCAATTTCTAGGTCAGAAAAATTCCAAACGATGAAGTTATTAACTGGAATCAATTAGCATATAACTTATTTCATTGTCACTTCAGTGTTAGGAAGGAAAGAAGGAACAGCTAGGGAATATATGATTAGTCCAAAATGGATGGATAGAATTCATTTGACAAATATAATTAGCTTTTAAACGCCAACATCATTAAACAAGAAACAATTAGGAGAAGACGAAGGAGGTTTATGCCAATCCTGGTGTGCCTTCTATTTTATGAGTTAGCCTTGTCTAGATTTATGCAGGGCTGAAATACTTGACCTTTGTGTTGAGTGGATGGCTTTTCTGAGGGGGACATGATTTCTGTGCAATACCAAGGCTGTATTTGTGGCTCTGTGAAAGGTTCAACTCTGTGAAAACAGCCATTGAAATGAGCATCAGTAGGAGCTCCTGGGTGGCTCAGTTGGTTAAACATCTGCTTTTGGCTCAGGTCAAGATCCCAAGGTCCTAGGATCAAGTCCCAAGTCAGGTTCCCTGCTCAGTGGAGAGTTCGCTTCTCCCTCTCCTTCTGTACCCCTCCCTCCCTCTGGCTTTCTTTCCTCTCCCTCTCCCTCTCCCTTCCCCCCTCATGCATATGCTTGCCCTGGTGTGGTAAGCCGGTGCTGGGGCAGGGCAGGCGCACGCGGGCACGCGCGCGCACACACACACACACTCTGTCTCTCAAATAAATAAATAAAATCTTTAAAAAAAAATGAAAGAAAGAAATGAGCAGCATGTACTGAAATGTATAGGAAAGATGACTCCTTGTTATGGTCCAGGTGAGGAAAGCCCACACAACAAGTGCCTGCCAAGAACTCAGGCAAGATTCTTCCCCCAAGATTTGTTTTATATTTTAATAAAATGTGGGTTTGGGTTTGGCAGTACTTAGCAAAGAAAGAGGAATCATTACCAGTCGTGAAACTTTACCTTTTGACCCTTGACAACTTTGCAGTAGTGAGCTTCAATGGAATCCCCCTTTTTGTTTTTGTTTTTGTTTTTGTTTTTGTTTTTGTTTTTCTCTTGGGAGACTGGTTTTGATCAGACTGCTGTGCATGCTGAATTATGCCCCACAAATCCTAAAGTAGGAAAGCAGAAGTGTTCTCATTATCACTCCAAACAGCGAAGTGCTTGGCACAAAGTTTCAGGGGTAGCTTTGCATTGAGTGGGAACATCTGAGCTTCGGGGTGCTGGAAACCCGTTTTAACAAGGGCAGTTTAATCATGAGCCAGAACAACTGTATTTGTTATTTAAGAGTTTCTATTGTAAATAAAATTAAAATTTAGGTAGGACGTCTTGACCTCACATTATAAAATGCCCATTTAAGGTATTAAGGAATTTAGGTAGGACATCTTGACCTCAGATTATAAAATGACCATTTAAGGTATCAAAGAACTTTACCTGCCCAAATGGGTAGAAGATATTTGAGTTATAAGGCCCTTTGTGAATGATACAAAGGAAGCCGAGACCAGAGCGGCTTTGAGTCTCAGTTAGTGGTTAGGCTAGTCCATGATGGCTGTTGAAGAAATGATTATTTGTAGGTGGAATTTTTATTAATGGAGATAATACTTGTGCAGTTCCTTCAAGCTTTATCTTAAATGTCACCCATTCTGTGACACCTCTTCTTCCCACTCTCTTCTGGAGCACAGCCTTTCCTAACTGCTCTGATCGGTGTGTACCTCCATCTTTCTACCTGTAATTCAGCATCAGAGTTTGCAACCTAGTTGATGGACTGACTGGGACAGGATTTAGTCAATGTAACAAATACATTATAAGATGTAACGTGTGTATGTGTGTGTGTGTCTCATGTATATATATATAATGTGTATATAACATGTAACATATAACATGTAACAAGATACAAGATAAACGAGATGCAAATGGAAAAATGATAAATGTTAGATAAGTAGATATAAATGTGCTTGGAAAAGTAGTTCATGTATGTTGGAAGGAAGTACATGAAAGGCTATAAAAATAAAATTGAAAAAAAAGTCACAGGCAGGAACCACAGTGAAAGAATTCTCTAGGAAGACTCCAGTGATGTGTATTTATTATCAAATGCATTTTTGCAACTTACTTAGAAGTTTCTTTAACAATTTATGTTGCTGCCATTAATTATTTGGTCAGCTCTCCAAATTCCATTTTTGTGCAAGGACTTCCACTTCAAGGATTCCACATTGAACTCCCCGAACATGTTCTTCACACCAAATGTCTCTCGATGGATTCTTTCATCTTACCCTTAACAAAGGAAAAGATGCCAGATCAAGATTATACAGTAATGACCCCTTGAGAGGACATGCATTGAAGAGTCATGGCCACATCCGGTTTGCATCTTCTGTGTTGCTCTAAGGGAAACAAGGGCACCAGCCCACCTGTCCATGTCTGCCATTCAATTTCTGCAGTGTAAATCTGCAATTTACATCAGTCATCTTTTTTTTTAAGATTTTATTTATTCATTTGACTGAGAGAGAGATCACAAGCAGGCAAAGAGGCAGGCAGAGGGGCGGGGGGATGCAGGCTTCCCAACGAGCAGAGAGCCCAATGCGGGGCTTGATCCCAGGACCTTGAGACCATGACCTGAGCTGAAGGCAGAGGCTTAACCTACTGAGCCACCCAGGCGCCCCTACATCAGTCATCTTAAACAGACTTGTGCTGATGAGCTAAGAACTAGTGAATATCAGTCCTCTTGATGAAGTTCATATTGCTGGAATTCTTAGATTTTTATCAAAATGTTTTTACTCCTAACATCATTTCTTTTAGATGCTGGAATTGTGGGCCACTGCCCATTTATATAACCAGCTAGTGTAACTCCACAGAAACAAACAATTATCAGGTCAGAAGAAAGAACATAAGGAAGGGCTCAGACAGACATGGACTCTCATCTCAGCTTCACCAAGTTATTCAAGGACCCTCCACATTCTCATTTACAAAAGGGGGTCAACAATGTTGTCTACCTGAGACGGTTTGTATGACTACATAATATAATCCAGGGAAAGTGTTTAACATTCGGTGGAGCACAGACTAAGCATTTAAAACTAGGAGCTATAATAATAACCCATTGTTACTTTAAAGTAATGTGACAAAACACAAGAGAGAATTAATTTGTTGGAAGAGTCCATCAGGACTATGTGTTAGATAGGGAATGCTACGCCACTCTAGCAAAAGATCCATTGTAGTTCAGGAGCTCAAGGAAGCATAAGTTTATGTATTGTTTGCATAAAGGTCTTTGAAGGGTGTTCCAAGTCAGTGAGTTCTACTTTGTGAGGTCATTTTCCAGGTCTCCCTAGTTAGTATCATTCCAGCACATGGAAAGGACAAAGAACATGGAGGCACAACGTTAGGAAATTGGGGGTCAGGCATGGAAGTGGCATCTGTCCAAGCAGACCCCACTGGGGAAGAGCAGTCACAAAGCTGTGTACCATGGCAAGGAATGTGGCTGGGCGACCAC
This sequence comes from Mellivora capensis, assembly GCA_004024625.1. Lineage (NCBI taxonomy): Eukaryota > Metazoa > Chordata > Mammalia > Carnivora > Mustelidae > Mellivora > Mellivora capensis. The sequence goes on from PISX010003542.1 coordinate 23,711, forward strand.
ACTTCTGCTTCTTTGGAAGACAAGGAGAGTGAATTTTCCTTGAGCTGTTAGTCTTCTGTGGGGAGATTGGCAGAACACACACAGGTCCAAGGAAGTTGCCTACTTGGGAAGTTCGTGAGTCAAGCCTGTCTCAAGCATCGAGTCTTGTGGTTTTCTTTTTATTAAATGAGAAGTGGGAATAAACCATTTACACAATCACTTCTAGTTCTTGGTACCATAGAATTAGAGAATACTGACTTTTAGCAAAATACCACTTTGGTTAAATATTTTCCTAATTGAACAATGGCCAACAAAAATATAGGGTAAGTGCTGTAAGGATTTATTTTGTTTTCCATTTTCAAATATGAAATAACATTAAGTGAAGTTAGGACAAACAACTGCCAAATTTATCCATCCAAACAGTCTTAAAAACAAAATAGAAAAGGTTAACACATGCCAGTTTTCCTAAGCTGTTTTTCTAAATTGGAAAATCCTGAAATTCCTTTGATTGTCTGTTAGATGGGATCATTTTATTTTTTAAATATTTTTTTCACCAGGCTTCAGCTGTTGTGGGATTCACATCAAAAATCAAAGAGAAAAGGGATTAAGTTCAGGGTTAATATTAGATTTTTCAGATCTTGGTTAAGAGAATGAAAAACTTCAAGATAGACACTATTTTTTATTAATATTTACATATAAGGAGCTAGGTGATTTTTTTTTTAATTCCTCTTTTGGGCAGCACAGTATTTGTCGGGAAGAAGGACTTTGATAAACTGCCAAAGGTAGAGGGCAAGACCGCAGAGGCGTAAACTACTCCGCATTAGATTGGGATGATTTCTGTTCCTTCTGAAATCTAGAGTGAGCGTAGGAATCTCTTCCAAGGAATTTGGCACTGACGATATGGAAATTTCATTATAGTTTCCTGGAGCAGGAGTTGTCTCTGTCTTGTTTGCCGGGACACAACCCCAGGATTTAGAGGGATGCCTGAGACACTATAGATGTAAATATAAATATTTATAGCTGCAGCAGAGATGGTAAATTATCATATTTTGTTGAGTGCATGGTTGGTTATAGAAGCTGGAGCATCCGGGAAGCCTCGGTATACTCCTGGGTTATATAAGAAACATGTAGGTGGAGAAGATGTCATTTGGCAAATGAACATAGTTGCTACAAAGACCACAGTGGATATTTCCCAAGGGATTTTTTTTTTAAAGACTGAGTAAGAAAAGTAACACAATAGAAGTAAACTGTTTCATCTGTTGACATTTTGAGTCATGTGTGACTGAGCCTTTTTGCTTCTAGGTGTCTTGGATGGTTGTTAGAGGCTTTGATGTGTCCATTCACTTACTCATTTATTTGTTTTCTTTTCAGTATGTATTTATGCCAGACATTGTGCTTATTAAATAAGCACTGTGATTATAGTGACAAACACTGGGGCAAGACGGCGTTCAATGAGCTTATAGTCCAGAGGCCAATACAGATGAGTCTCCAGCTAATTAATATATACAGACTTGTGTATGTGTCTATATACAGGGTTAATCTAGGATATGTAGGGTTTTTGAACTAGGACATCGTCCGAACAAATGTCTTTCAATTGCAGTGGCTAGAACAAAGGAAATGTGCCTGACAGACATGATTAGAAACTGTAAATTATTGAGTACTATGTGGACAAATAATTTGGAACCTAAACACCTTCGCATATTGGCTCAGCAACTATTTCATGGTCCTCCCAGGTGCTAATTGTCACCTGCATGATTGTTGTTGAGATGATGGTGGCAGGGATGGTCCTGGAGACATTTCAGCACAGCGCAGTGTCTGACGTGGCCCTCACTTGGGGCTGGTACAACCCCTCCAAGAGGCATTCACAAATACGCTGGTGCATTTCCATTTCCCCCAATGACGACACGCTCCTTGGATGCCTTAGGGTACATGGACAGCTCAGTACCCCGGAGAGTCTTTCGGTCCCAGATGTCCCTGGCTTCCCATTGAGAAGCACTAGGACAGATCAAGTCCTTTTTTTTTTTTTTTTTCCATTACTGTGTTCTGAAGATTCTGCTTTAAATATTCGTCTTGGGCTGAGCATGGACAGTCCATTCACACCCTGGAACACAGGACCAAAAGAATCACACCAGAATCAGTAAGAACTAATGCTATGTTTATGAAGGGAACAGTGATCTTGGGGTCACTCCAACCAGAGGACACTGAGGAAGAAAGACGTAAAATCTTTGAGTTATGGGCTAGTCCTTCAGAGGCTGAAAGAGACAGAAGAAGGGAGAAAGGTTTTCTTTCATAATTTGTCTGATGATGGGGAAAAAAAGGCCTGGTCTTATTCTCAGGTTAAGACCATTAATGAATTTAAAATGTGCAGACCCAAGGCTGTCCTACCCGGTCTTAAAAGGATTACGGATTGGATTAAGGGACTTTTCTGTTCCAGCAAAGCTTACAAGAACTTTCCTACTTTATTGAGGTAGAATTCTCTTTAATTTTAATGCGATCTATCTTTTCTTTGTTCTCTTAAAACCGAATCCTAAGCATGTCCTTATCAATGCTGTTATAACCAGGTTAAATATTCTGGAGGACTCTCTTTTTGAGGGAAGTCTTTTCAGAACCACGGGGGATGTTGTGATCAACACTCTGAAAAGTTTCCTTTACCTTGGGTATGTCAGGCACCAAGGCTGAATTTTGTAAACCATTGTGTTTTATTTCAGTAACACAATAAAACTCACTTATCAGGAAGTGCCTTATCTGTGAACCTCAAATATCTAAGATATAGTAGACCCAAGCAACAAAGTGCCTGATTTTTATGCCGAAAATGAAAAACTTCCAGGCTCTCCTGGGAGTCAGTGGATTCTCAGTTTACATACAGTTCTAAGAAGCTTGGTGATCTGTTTCCTTGGCTCACAATGGACTGAATGCACGGACGGAGACCTGTAGAGTTCAGGCTGCAGACCGAAGCAGGACTGCCTACAGCCTAGTAAGGAAGAGGTACAGGACAAGGGTACCGCACGTTTATTTGAAAACAGTAAAGAAACCCAAAAACCATGGGAGTTTGGAACTGGGGTTTGTTTGGTTTTTTTTTGTCCAGAGGAGCCGTCCAGCTACACAGTCCCTGAAACACTACATGTTCCCTAGATATGCTCCTTCGAGATCACAGTAACCGCATGAAAAGAAGCAAGAGAAGTTTGTAGCAACTTTTACGAGGTTCCCCTCCAATGTGTATTTTTTTAAAAACTTTGTAATTTCTAAAAATTGTGCTGGTATAAGACTAAGTCACAGTTGTATGGCGGGGGAGAAGAAACACTATTTAGACTAGCTTACTCCCTAATAAAACCAGATTGATAGGGCAGTTATATGTGAAATTTAGTTTGGAAAACCACCTTTGAATGCGGGAATTATTCAAAACTAAACACAGCAAATTCTGTATTTTCTTATGCCCTCCTCACAAGACATTTGTCTTTCTGACCTATAGATTTCTTGATACCGTGGGTAGTTCGCTTGATTTCCTTATGACACATTTGACTGCATCATGACGCAATCTCGGGCTAACCTCAGTCATCGGGCTGGTTCATACGTGAACCCACAGTTTCCAACACCCCTTAGAAATGAGGGAGAGAACGTCTTTTATTCGTCGTGCACCAGCCTCGGTAAAGAGAATTGAGGAATTGGGCTGAAAACAAATGCCACCCAAGTGGAAAATACCAGTTATGTAATAATTAAAGCTTACATATTGGATTATTTTTATCTCTTTATTAGTAACTCTTAGATTAGTATAATTGCATTTATAGAGTACGTTCTGCCTATCAATTTATTTCAGAGCAGGGCTAATCAGTACTGACAGAGTAAAATGCATAGCCCTAAAATGTTTGTTATATTGGATCACTATTGTTCTAGTACCCCATATCTAATAAGGAAGAAAAATAGACTATTATTGAAATAATGATCGACTGTGGGTGGCGGTGGGCTCTGAAAGAATGAACTGGATGCTGAGTGTAGCAAAGATGGGACGGGCTGCCCTGTGTTCTGCCTGAAATTTTGAGGTCTCGAACCATCCAGTTGCAGTTAAAATGTGGTACCCACAGTGCTCAACATAAGTAAACTCTTGTCCTTACTCCCTTCTCATGTTATTCTTGCCTAAGGTGTTTTTTTTTTTACATAATATTTCTGCCCTCTTACTACACCAAGGTAAACGTTTTAAACTATTACCACTTGCTGAGGAGGAAATACCGAGGTGTAGGTTATCTGCATTTTTTTCTTAGATTTTATTTATTTATTTGATAGAGATCACAAGTAGGCAGAGAGGCAGACAGAGAGTGAGGAGGAAGCAGGCTCCCTGCCGAGCAGAGAGCCCGATGCGGGCCCGATCCCAGGACCCTGGGATCATGACCTGAGCCGAAAGCAGAGGCTTTAACCCACTGAGCCACCCAGGCACCCTTATCTGCATTTTTAAGCAACTGGACAAGTGACTTGTAATCGTTGGAAAGTATTGTCAATATAAATCATCTATTCAAATAGACCACATGCCCTGCTATACCCTCCTGTTTCTCTCTTGAAAATAAAATACCATTTTCTTTCACATGACAATGTCATGAATATTATTTGTGATGGATTTTGAGAGTTTCAAGACAAAGGTGCTGAAGTCTTTTGAGAACAAAAATGAATATTGTTGCAATTTTTAATTGATCTCCCTTATTCATGAAATAGTTTCAAATTCATATTTATCCCAGACTTTCTTTGATTGTTCACTCAAGGAGTGAGGCACTGAAAATCAGCTGTTCATGCATCCTAACTTCTCTTTACTAATGAATGAGTCTATATGTCAGCATTCAATATTGACACTCTATTTTAAAATAACCATAGGGAAGACATCCTGATTAAGAATGTTTGGATTGGGGGGCACCTGGGTGGCTCCACTGGTTAAGCATCTGACGCTTGGTTTCAGCTCAGGTTTTGATCTCTCAGTTGTGGGGTTGAGCCCCTCATGGGCTCTGCGCTCATACGGTTTCTTATTCTCTTTGCCTCTCCCTCTGCGCCTCCCTCTGCTCACTCATGCTTTCTTGCCCTCTCTCTCTAAAACAAATAAAATCTTAAAAAAAAAAAAAGAATTTCTGGATGGTAGATGTGAAAGTTATTTTTTATGTACTTGCCAGGGGCTATCTAAAATAGGAGTTCAATATAAGCAATCCATTTTAATCCTTCGCTTTTCTTACCTTAAAGCTCAGTAAACATTTGGTCAATGAATGTTGAATGCTAATGCATTCTGTTTGCCCATCTCATGAAAGAGACAAAGGGAGGCAGGTACCTTAATAAAGGCAGCAGAGACTTAAGCACTTAATCCTGGTGAAATGAAGATGTTTAAGTGCCACTCACTCTTCCTGAGTGACTCTTAGGTCAGAAGCAGTCAGTCAACTGCAAACATCTTATGTGCGTTTAAGAAATCCAAGTTAATTTGTAGAATTAAATAATTCCCAGCACTACCCAACAAAACAGTAATAGATCTTGGCAGTTTGTTGCATAAATTGCAATTATTGGTAGTGGTTGGTAACACTGAGTATCTTACGCAACTCTTCTGAACTTGGCACGAAGGCCTGGCACAGCCCAGTCTCACTGACCATTATTATAGTCAAGGCTAACACATTGCAGAGGAATACTCTCTCTTGCCTGTCACCAGTGTAACCTCAGCCTCTGACACCCGCCCCCTCAAATCCAAACAGGAATATAAAAATTTAGCTAGCTAACTAGATTTTTTTCAGAAAGAGAATCAAATATCCAAATTGAAGACCCCAGTTGAGGGTAGATTGGGGATAAGGAAAAGCTTGCCTTGACCTTAGATGATTCTTTCCAAGGACTATAGCTCTTGAAACTAAATAAATGTCTCAAAATTGTCATTAGGAAAGAACCTTCTGTATCTGGCATTTTTAACCATTGTGTCTTAAGTGGTAGGCAGGACGTATATTTTGTTCCCCTCTGTCTCCCCTTGCAGCATCAAGCTCTCGGCCCCACATAGTAGCTCTTGGTGAATGAATGCTGAGTCAGTGGAGGGTACCTTCTGACCCCAGCAACCAAGGTGGAAAATGGTTGACAGTGGCTTACTGGAACATGAACACATAAAAGCATACATGTAAATGATTCCATATTTACTCGACATTTTAAGAGTTATCTTCATGCCTCACAAGGTTCAAATAACTGAAATTATTAAATGCTTGAATTTTTTTTTAATTGGCTTGTCTATCAAAAGCCATTTGGAATATAACTGGTTCAAAGGGAAGATTGTATTTTATAATACTACTGGTTTTTGGTTTTTTGTTCCCCCGTTAGGAAAGCTCTTTTTTTTTTTAAGATTTTATTTATTTATTTGACAGAAAGACACAGCGAGAGAGGGAACACAAGCAGGGGGAGTGGGAGAGGGAGAAGCAGGCTTCCCGCCAAGCAGGGAGCCTGATGTGAGCCTCCATCCCAGGACCCTGGGATCATGACTGGAGCCGAAGGCAGCCGCCTAACGACTGAGTCACCCAGGTGCCCAGGAAAATTCTTTATATTATAGAATCTATTGCGGTTTTGGTAAATTATTGTCGTTACAGGTGAATCTCAGAAGCAGACAACTTTGTTTTAGAAATATTCACATAGTAAAAGTTGGACTTGATGAATGTGATCCCCAGTTCTCACACAGCTGTCTGTAGAAGGCCTCATCTCAGGAAACTCAAAGCTTGAGGCATCTTTTTGAAGAGATTGGGGAATGAGCTGTACCAACTGTCTTATAATCAGGTCCTTGGTGTTTGAACTTGTAGGTTCCCCTCGGTGTATGTGGTTGAGCATTCAGATTTATAAATGGCTCCATACCCAAATCATAAAAGCAGGGGTGGGCATTTTCCTCCTAATTCCATGTTTCAGTTAAGAGGGTCGGGAAGGCTTGTGGACATCAGCAGAAAGGAAACTCATACTTTAAAATACATGTAAACAGAGTTTGGGCTGGATGTTAACTCAGTAACAAGATTTTTAATATATCATCTCTTCAATATTACCTGGGCTTTTGTTTTGTATCAGTTTATCAAAGAGGAAGCAAGGCTATGGATGGGTACCAGTCATACTTTAAGAAAGGAAGTATAAGCAAAAAAATAATAATAATTAATAAATAAAATAAGGGGCCTTTGGTATGCTGAATAAAAAGTGGCCATGTAACCACAAAACGAGAGATTACAGAAACTATCCCATTTTCCAACCTTTTTATCATCCAAGATGGAACAACACTGACCATGTCTTTTCAGATCCCTAAATTCGGTCAGCAGTTTGTGCATAAAAATAGCAACAGTAATCATACTGTTACTCTCAATCTGTTTTGAAAGAAACTATAAAATTAGGAGATTTTGAAATGGGAACATGGGTGTGGCTGTGCCATGTGTTGTGTTTTCGCATAGGCAGGAAGTCACAGGGGAAATGAGTGCCAGCCTCGTGCTCTTTCCTTACAACCCAATTTTGAGTACTTAGTTGAGGAAGGAGTAAGGATGTCATTTTTTTTTTACAAAGTCCTCATGGAATAATTTGTAACCAGCTTCTAAGATGTGCATTTTATTGCCCATGGATCTATTTATAATTAATAGTCATATTATCAATAATTATAGTTTTTTTGTAATATATAATTTTATGTATTTACACACACGCATGTACATGCATGCACGCACACACACCAAAATTTGTCACACGAATTGGTTCTCCAGTCTTTAATCAGGACAGGGTTTCTAAAATACAGGGCAGCAGCATATCATCCCATTTTAAAATTTACATGGGGTGCCTGGGTGGCTCAGTGGGTTAAGCCTCTGCCTTCGGCTCAGGTCATGATCTCACGGTTGTGGGATCAAGCCCCATGTCGGGCTCTCTGCTCAGCAGGGAGCCTGCTTTCCTCTCTCTCTGCCTACTTGTGATCTATCAAATAAATAAATAAAATATTTTTAAAAATAAATAAAAATATAAAATTTACACAGATTTGCCGACTGGGCTTGAAAAACATCATTTATTTTGGCGTGAAAGTCAAGGGCCCCTTCGTCTGTTGTCACCTGTCTTTCCATCCTCTTGGCCACCCTGCCCTTCTGTGAACCACCCTGAGTGCCCCCTTTCTGCTATGCTCCCTGATTTCACAGCCCCTCTTCTCGCCTGCATATCTTTTTACATTAGTAAACTCCATCTCTTCTCCTTCTGTCACCCTTTTTTTGAGCGGTCCTCTGAGTTCCAGGTGGATGGCTGGTTTTTCTCTTAGTCAGAAGGGGTTGCTCTTTTTGCTTGTGGTTTGCATTGGCCCTGACCAGGGTCTGCAGTCATATATATATATATATTTTTTTTTTTTTAACCTTTGCTGCCCCCACATTATTGGTGTTTTTTTCCCGGATGCTTTTAGGATTTTCTCTTTATCCCTGGTTTGAAGAAATTTGATTATGATGTCTGCTGGTGTATTTTTTTTTCCTATTTCTTCTCTTGGACATTTTTGGAGGTTCTTGAATCTGTGGGTGTATAGTTTTCATCAGATTTGGAAATTTTTCTGTCAGTATTTATTCAAACATTTTGTCTATCCCCCTTCCTCCCCATTCTGTCCCCTTTTAGGGAAATCTCATTACCCATTCATTTGGTCATCTGATTTGTCCCACTTCTCACTTGTGCTCCATTCTTTTTTCTTTTTTTTAATATCAGACACTGTATATTTTGCCTACAGAAGTTTGATTTCTTTTTTTTAATTTAGTTTTATTAGAGAGAGAGAGATCACAAGTAGGCAGAGAGGCAGGCAGAGAGAGAGGAGGGAGCAGGATCCCTGCTGAGCAGAGAGCCTGATGCAGGGCTCAATCCCAGGACCCTGAGATCATGACCTGAGCTGAAGGCAGAGGCTTTAACCTACTGAGCCACCCAGGCGTCCCTTGATTCTTTTTTTTTTAAATTTTATTTATCCATTTGAGAGAGAGAAAGTGCACAAGCAGGGGGAGCAGCAGACAGAGGGAGAAGCAGGCCACCTGCCGTCCAAGGAGACTGATGCAGGATTCAATGCCAAGACTTTGGAATCATGATCCAAGTCGATGAACCACCCAGGCATCTCTGATTTGGTTCTTCTTATGTCTTATATGATCCTGTTACTATCCTCCTACTTTACTTTCTCAACACTGTGTGTGTGTATGTGTGTGTGTGTGTGTGTGTGTGTGTGTGTAAGCTCCTTCAATGTCCTTGTCTACTAATGATACCATCAGTTTCACATCCAGACTCATTTCCATTAATTCTCTCTTCATTAGAGATCATACATTTCTGTTTGTTTGCATGTCTCAGGACTTTTAGATTTGATACCAGACATTGTGAATTTTATTCTATGGGGAACTGTTACTTTGGATCCCTCTAAAATGTTTTATCTTTGTTCTGGGATGCATTTAAGTTGGAAACACCTAAAGCTCTTTGAGACTTACGTTTAAAGTTTTTAGGAGACTCCCAGAAAGTCGCTGGTCTAAGGTTACTGTGGCCTTACTCCTGCAGTGGTGCCTTCGGAGTGCCAGATGTCCCACGTGTCAGGAGACCTTTCCACTCCGGATGGGTGAAATACGAATTCTCCCCAGCCTCTGTATTCTGAAGATTGCTTTGCTGCTCCTTTCTTGGGGTCCATCCCCCAACCTCGGGTAGTTTCCTTCTACATACGCAGTAGGCAGTCACACCCAACAGAACTCCAGAACTTTCCCTCTCTTTGCAGCTCCTTAAATCCTAGTTCAGCCATCACGTCCCAAATGAGAGTCTCTGAATTTCTTTTCTCCCCAAGAGAAGTGACTATGACTTCATCTCCAGTTTTTCAGCTTTTCACTTTATCTAGCATTATGGCATGTCTCTGTTTTATTTTGTATTATTCCTTGAGGCTTACAAGTTACATCTCAATAAACTGTAAGCTTCCTTTAGAGCAGAATCCATGACACACCCTTTTCAAAGTCCCCACTACACATCACAAAATGTGTAGTGCGCACACGGTGCATCATAAAGGTAAATGGAATGAATGAATAAGGGCATTTGTAGTATGTCCTCATTAATTAATATGGGAGAATTTGGGCCTCTAACATTGCAGAAAAATGAAACACAGTTTTCCAATAGTTGCCTTTGCTCAGCTTTCTCCCCCTCAGTCTTTCTGCATAATTTCATAAGTGACAGGAAGGAGGGAATAATAAGCACATTCATTAAATTTGTAGAGGATACCAAATCTAAAGGGAATCGTAATCTCAAAATATAAGATTAGGGTTAATTATATCCTTGGCAAGTAGGATGAGCAATCACAAAGTAAGTAAAATTAAATGAAACTACAAGGTATTAAATTTTAGAAAGAAATTAAGCCACCTGCCATGATAGAGATGGTTGGAACCACATAAGATTGTAAAAGCTGTAGTGAATAACAAGCTGAAAATGTGTCAAAAATGAAATTTCCTGTTGTTATAAGATGCTTTGTAAAAGTGGCAATGATAATTATCCTTTTACAGTCATAATTATACAACCCTTATAAAATCCTGTGGTATTTTTTGAGGTCTGTTTTTAAGAGCATTAGCAAATATAGGGTTTTAAGATGAAAGCTATTAAATTGTTGCAAATGGAACCCATGAAGAAAACTTATTCCCTTTTTCCCTTTTGCTCTTTTATTTTTCTGCAAGAACAAGGTACATGTACAGAAAATTAGCTTCCTGTAACAAAGAAAACATGCACACAAAAAAGAACAACCACTGTCTATAACTGAACCAAAGCACTAGCCTTAGCATTGGGAGACAGTCGGTGTTAAACATGACACACTATTATGAACATTGACTAGCATTTAAGTGGGTGCTGCACTAACCTCTTTCAGGCATGCAAAAGAGTGTCTAGCATTCAAATAGCTTTTTTAACTTTTCAGTGTATCATAAATATGTAATATCTAAACCTCACAGTGAATTTGTGAAATATTATTTCCATTGTACAGATGACAAAATTGAGTAGCTTTTTTTTAACATTTTATAAGGATTTATTTACTTATATGAGAGAGAGAGTGTTGGAGTAGGGCAGAGGGAAAGAATCCCAAGCGGACTCCTTACTGAGTGTGGAGCCCAATGCAGGGCTTGATCTCAAAACCCTGAGATCATGACCTGAGCTGAAATCAAGAGTCGGATGCTCAACTGACTGAGCCACCCAGGCCCCCCCTAAAATTGAGTGATTTCGAAGAAATGAACCCCATTTTAAGTCAGGTGGCTAATTAGCAGCATAGTCTAGACAGAAATAGTGCTCTCTACAATACTGTGTCAAATGAATAGTAATCCCAAATAAATATGGTGTAATATTTTGAAAGCACCAATGTGCTATGAAATGGAAGATGGTAAATATTATTTTCTGTGGTCTGGAGATTGGACCCTCCTGAAAAAGTATTCTTAGGAATTCCCATGAATTCCTTTAGTATTCAGGGGAAAAGAAAATGTATTAGTTATTTTCCAGATTGTGGTACTAAGAAACCTGAAATATTTGTCTTCCATGAGCTTTCTTCTTGGGGGTAAGTTGACCATTAATATTATAAAATTACAGTACTGCCAACTCCTTCCCCATTGTGCATGAGTCAGTGATTTAAGTTACTGTGCCACCTCCAATCACTTATTTATTTTTATGTTGTTTTATATTCCCCTTTAAAAATGGTAAGTTGGAGTATGCAGGTGGCTCAGTCCATTAGATATCTGACTCTTAATTTCAGCTCAGGTCACGATCTCAGGTCATGAGATCAAGTCCCACAGTCGACTCCATGCTCAGCACAGAGTCTGCTTGAGATTCTCTCTCTCCCTCTCGCCCTTTGCTCCTCCTCACAGCACATGTGCTCATGCTCTCTCTCTCAAATAATAAATCGATAAATCTTAAAAAACAAACAAACAAAAAAACAAAAACAAAGAATGTTAAGTTAATGACAGGGTCCCTTGAATTGCATGTTGAAGATTTGGACCCAAAAAGGGTAATGAAATTGATGCGGACTTGGAAGAATCATCCTTTGCACGCAGAAGACTGTCCCATGAGAACAGAAGGGAAAGAGGAGGGAATTAGCACAGAGGCTGTTTGGTAGATGGACCGTGAGTCCATCCAAGGTGGATGCTTTCTCCGGGAGTCCCCGGAGCAGATCAGCTGCTCCGATGTGTGGATTGGACATGAGACTTGGGCTTGGGACAGATGGGGGAGTGGAATACGTTATGGATCCGAGGGGTTTCATGCAGCTGCTGTGGGAACTCCACTTCTCAGAGTCCCTTCATGTCCTTTCTGTGTGTGCATGCAGTTTTTCTTCACCGAAAAAAATATTGCTGGCTTGGGAATGTCTGACGACAGCACAATAGGTTGATAAATTAGGCTTCATTAACTCAATAGAATATTTTTGGCAAAGAGAGGCTATTCTGTAGCTACTTCTCCTCATATTTATCTCCTGGCTTGACAAATCCCGATCAGGTAAAGACATACTCCACGTAGTTACTATTCAAAAGAGTCTTGTCCCGTGAGCCTAAAATTGCCTTTTGTTGGATAACAAGTGCAATCATGTGAAGGAATTTGGTCATTCAGTTGACTGACCACCACTGATGTGAAATTATATGACTCTAGAAAGCCTTTTCTGTCATTTTACCATGCTCTACAGCTCGGGAAATTCTGGGGGGGGGGTGTGTGTGGGGGGGTGGAATTCCTAGGTCTGTCTGGAAACATAAACTTATAACAGTCTGGAAATGAAAGAGACCTGCAGATCATTTTATTCCCTCATTTTAGAGATGAGGAAACTGTATCACTCACAGGATGCCTCACTCGGAATGTTCTGGAAGGCACTAATGGTGTCGCCATTGTTCTGTCCAGGCTTCTCTGGAGAGATGTTGGTCTTTCACGGTGGAAGGCAGCAAACCTCTTTACAGATCTCTCTCCCTATTCACGAAGCCTGTAAATCCATCTCTATCCTCCCCATTGCTCTCCATCGCCTCCCAGGAAACCCAAAGGTCCCTTTGCCATTGGCCCCTGGGCCTTGCTGGCTGTTTTTAAGTCTGCATCCATATGGCAATAGGTCCTGTTCAGGGTCAGGTGCGGTTAATGCTTTATTATTTTCTAGTTATGATGTTTGTGATGCTAACTGTTTATAGCAACAGACAGTAGAAACCTATGCAGACTTTATTTTGACAGTCTGTGATATTTGACAGAAATAAACAGAAGACACATTTTAAGGATAAAAGACCAGCAGTTTAATTTCTTGGTGTTACTGGTGTCAGGATGGTCACAAAAACTGAAGTTTTCTTACCTGACACCAAAAGTGGCTTTGTGGGGAAGAGCCCAACTTCTGACTTTCACCCACTTTATTTGATAAAAGGCTGTATGAAACATGGTAGAATGACCCTCAAGCAGTGAGTATATTCAGCATGCATTTATATGGTCAAACTTGGAAGGGGTGGGAATCAAACTAGTGATGCAATAAACTGAATAAAATGAGTATTTTCTTAACAAAAATCGATTCCAGAAATGGGAGAGAGAAAGTAAGAAGAAAAGGCTTGTATAAATAATGAATTCTGAGAGCTTATCACTAAATAGTTGTGTTGTCCTACAGAGAAAATAAAAATGCAGAGAAAACAAGAGGGAAAAAAGTACATGTATCACAGCACACAGTCTCACCAAGGGTTACTGAAACCCACGATGAATAACCAAGGTCCTTTAAGCATCATAAGTCAATGTAGACTACCAATACTGCGAATAGAGGAGTTTCAAATATTACCCTCTTCAACTTTTGGCTACAGTAAACTCTTTTTTTTTTTTTAATTTATTTATTTGTCAGAGAGAGGAAGAGAGAGCGAGTGAGCACAGGCAGACAGAGTGGCAGGCAGAGGCAGAGGAAGAAGCAGGCTCCCTGCTGAGCAAGGAGCCCTTGTGGGACTCGATCCCAGGACGCTGGGATCATGACCTGAGCCGGAGGCAGCCGCTTAACCAACTGAGCCACCCAGGCGTCCCGGCTACAGTAAACTCTTAATGTTATTTGTGGTTTTGCTTGAGATTTGTTGAGCAAAGATGGGGAAGTCCAAAGAGTTCATAAAATACCCTGCCCTCTGTCTCACAGAGCACTCTTTGTGATATCTGATAGAGAGACTCCAAGTGGAAGAAGATCCATGGTCTCACAGTCATGGATCCCACTCATCTTCCTGCCAGGTATATGGGGATGCAGGTTCTACATAAAGAAGACAGTCTAGCTTTCAACAGCTAAGAACATACCCCCACACTGGAGAATCAAAATTCCGGAAGACTTGTTGCTCCCCACTCCCCACTAAATACACAAAGTTACATTAGTTTCAGGTATACAACATATTGATTTGACATCTCTGTGTGGAATATTGTGCTCATGGGTCTAGCTCCCATCTCTCACCATACAACACTACTACAGTGGCATTGACTCTGTTCCCCATGCTGCGCCTTTCATCCCCATTCACTGATTCATTCCATTACTGGAAGCCTATACTTCCCACTGCCTGTTACCCCCTTCCCGTCTGGCAACCGACAGTTTGTTTTCTGAATTTGTGGGTCTGTTTCTGTCTTTGGCTTGGCTATTTGTCCATCTGTTTTGTTTTTTTAGATTCCACATGTAAGTGAAATCATATGGTATTCATCTCTTTCTGACTTGTTTTTCTAAGCATAATACCCTCCAGGTACATCCATGTAGTTGCAAAGGACACTGTCTCATTCTTTCTTTAATGGCTGGGTGATATTTCATTCTGTATCATATCCCAGAAGACTTAGTGTTGATGCAATAGTAGCTTTAGTAGAAGAATGGAAAATCTATGCAACAACAAAACCATACAGAAAACCTGAGTTCTTACCCTGGCTTTGCCTGTGTATTCCTTTGCAAGCCCTTTAAGCCTCTGGAAGCCTCTGAAGTGCTCCTTGAAAAAAAAAAATGTCGTGTGTCTCTTCTACCTCTAAGGAAATATTGCAAGATTTAAAGAGAGGTAATTGGGAAAGGACCTTTCAAGCATTTAAAAATATATATTATGCAGGACACCTCGGTGACTCTGTTGGTTAAGCGCCTGACTCCTGATTTTGGCTCAGATCACCATCTCAGGGTCATGAGACTGAGCCCCGAGTCTGGCTCCACACTCAGGATGGAGCCTGCTTGAGATTCTCTCTCTCTCTCCTTCTCCCTCTGTTTCTCCCTCTCCCTCCACTCAAGCACTCGCACTCGCTCTCTCAGTTAAATAAATAAGTCTTTAAACTATATATGGTGTGAAATAGGTGATATATAATACATAAAATATAGCAAAGAGAGAGAACAGCAGAGAGAGACACTGAAACACATAATTTCTACGACTTTGTAATCCTCAGGAGAAATTAAAATTTTGGCCATTTAAAGGATGTGTGGGTACAAAATACAAACCAAGGTCACAGGAGCTATATTAAATAATGTAGTAAACATAGGAATGTGGACAGAAAGGATTTTTCCTTGCTAATCAAATCTTTTTTTCTTCCATTTAATTACACTTCTTTCCCAAGAGACTTGCACATTTTTTTCTAATGATAGTTCAGTAAATGTCTGCTACATGTAACATGAAAATCAGGCTGGTGTGATTTTTTTCAATTGCATATTGTTTATACGTGCCTAAGATAAACTGAAGTTGAAATGCTAATTAAATATTAGATTAGGGATGCCTGGGTGGCTCAGTCAGTTAAGTGTCTGCCTTCGGCTCAGGGTATGATTTCAGGGTCCTGGGATCAGGCTCTGCTTCTGGCTCTCTCCTCGGCGGGGAGTCTGCTTCTCCTTCTCCCTCTCCTCCTCCCTCCTACTCATTCTCTCTCTCTTTCAGGTAAATAAATAAAATCTTTAAATATATATATATGTAAATATATACATATGTATATATACATATATATTAGATTGTTAGTTTAATGGCATAAAATGTGACCCACAGGAACTGAAACCTTTCAGATTCAAGACTTAAGCTCCAAGTCTGTGTTCTCCATTTCTCCTGCAGGAAAAGGAAAGCAATCACAGAGAACCATCTGGAACTTCTGTAAAACAATGTCCTATTCCTCCAAAAGTGTAGGTCCCTATAATAAAAACAACTCCTGCAGCCCAAGGGTCCCTGACTAGATGAATGGATAAAGAATACTATTCAGCCATAAAAAGAATGCAGTCTTGCCATTTCCAACAACATAGATGGAGCTAGAGAGAATAATGCTAAGCTAAATAAATCCGTCAGAGAAAGACAAATACCATATGATTTCACTTATGTGGAATTTAAGAAACAAAGAAGCAAAGGGGGAAAAGAGAGAGAGGCAAACTGAGGAACAGACTCCTAACTACAGAGAACAAACCAATGGTTACCAGAGGGGCGGGGTGGGACGATGGATGGAAATGGTGATGGGGGTTAAGGAGGGAACTTAGTGATGACGAGCAGGGGGTGATGTATGGAAGTGGTGAATCACTATATTGTGTACCTGAAACTAACCTAACACCATATGTGAACTAACTAGAATTAAAATTTCTAAATTTGGGCGCCTGGGTGGCTCAGTGGGTTAAGCCTCTGCCTTCGGCTCAGGTCATGATCCCAGGGTCCTGGGATCGAGCCCCACATCGGGCTCTCTGCTCAGCGGGGAACCTGCTTCCCTTCCTCTCTTTCTGCCTGCCTCTCTGCCTACTTATAATTTCTGTGTGTGTGTGTCAAATAAATAAAAATCTTTTAAAAAATAAAATGAAATTTCTAAATTTAATTAAATTTTTAAAAATAAATAAAATTCCTTTGGAGGAGAAGGAAAAGGGGACTTTGCAGGGTTATGAAAGTCCCCATTCATTATAGTAAACATTAGTTGAACTACTCTTCTAAAATCAAAACTATTAACAGATTAATTCTGGTGATCATTAGAAATGAAGGACTGTAATTATATATTATGTAATATATGGGTGAAGTGTATGTAGAGCAGGAATACTATTAATTCCTATTATTTATTGATTATCATGTGCTAGGTGATGTATGTATTATGTTTGCCACGACCACACAAGATGTGTATTTTTTTGCAGGAGATCATATGATTTGTAACTGACGGAATCAAATGGATCTACCTGGTTCCCAAGCTAACGCCCTTTCCAGGACACCAGCGCTCCCTCAGGCGTGTTCTGTAGTGTTTACAAACACTAATGTGTGTGAATCACTGGGGGTGTTTCTGACAGGCTCCATGGTGATGTCCGTGCTGGTGACCATGGGGACCACACCTAGCACACTTAGCACAAGTAGCAAAGTTCTAAAGTGCAATATTTCCAGAGTGTTTCTATAGATATGAATAAAACAAAAACGTACTCTTAGCAAAATAGGGAAGACGGAGCTAAGCAGGACTGAACTGATCTTCTTACAGGTCTTCTCAGAGCCTTTAACTTGCTCTTGCTCATTCATGTACATTGGGAACTGAGAGGAGAATAGCATATATCCCATCTTTCAAATCTATTTGGCTGCAGAAATTTTTTTCTCATAAAGCATACTTCAGGATTAGCATTCACTTCCGAAGTATTGCTTTCCACCAGGCTGTTTCAAGGGAATGCCTTTTCTGGAAAATACTAAAACAGAGACTTGGCAACAGTCAGAAAGGGGTAAAATTATATGACCATTACGATGCCTCATAGTTACTGGAGTTTGGAAAGGATGGAAGGGCATGAGAGGGAGACAAGGAAGAATAAAGCGGAACTTGTGCCTTCAAGGAGAGCTCAACCTGGTGAAAATGCATGTAAAAAATTCACTGCAGGGCAGGCTGAAATGAATTCTAAATGTAGGTTTAAAAATAAAAAAACAGAGGCGCCTGGGTGGCTCAGTGGGTTAAAGCCTGTGCCTTCGGCTCAGGTCATGATCCCAGGGTACTG
Source organism: Mellivora capensis (assembly GCA_004024625.1). Lineage (NCBI taxonomy): Eukaryota > Metazoa > Chordata > Mammalia > Carnivora > Mustelidae > Mellivora > Mellivora capensis. The sequence continues at coordinate 41,541 of PISX010003542.1, forward strand.
GGATCGAGCCCCGCATCAGGCTCCCTGCTTGGCAGGAAGCCTGCTTCTCCCTCCCTCTCCCACTCCCCCTGCTTGTGTTCCCTCTCTCTCTCTGTCAAATAAATGAATAAAATCTTTAAAAAAAAATGAGGTGATACCACATTTGTGGTTTGTTTGCTTTTTATCATTGCAATTTTTAAGAGAAAAGGAGCTGCCGTAACAGACAGAATCTGACCATAAGAAAGCTAAATGTCCAAAAGAATAGGTAAACCGAAAACGAATGATTCTAGATCCTGAGGAGAAAAAGTGATGGAATGATGGAGTGATCAAGAAAGAGAAGAGCTACAGCAGCAAAGCTGACAGCAAAATGTCATGATTCCTCTTGGAACATGGGGTTTATACAACTGTTCTACATACTGAATAGGTCAGCAATCATATGACCAGACTTTACATTTGAAAGCAAAGATCCTGTGGCTGTCTCGGTCTGTGAGAACCAGAGTTCTTAGCTCTGGCTGACAAAACTGCAGCATAGATGCATTTGCTTGAGACTTCTGAGATCAGATCGGGGGAACTAGGGGCTGGGCCAAACAAAGCCCTTTTTAATGGCCACCCAAGGGTGCCACATGTAGGTGGTAACACACAGTGTCCTTTGCTACCAACTGCCCCAGATCTCCCCACCCTGGAATGATCCCAGTCCTCACCACTCCCCCCCCATAAAACAGCTGAATTGAAGAATAAATTCAGAACACTGATGTGTAAAATCATGCAGGACATGTTCTGGGAAAAACAACAACAACAACCACTAATGTTCTGGCCTGGCCCCCATGGAGAAGTCAGGAAAGGCCAGAGTTCTAATGCAGGAAAATGTTCAATCTGGAAAATGTTCTGACCCTAAACAAGCAATTTCCACAGGGTCTAAGGATTTCAATAAAGGAAGCATCAGATACAGGAAAAAAACAAGAATTCAAAACTACTAACAAAAGCTTAGAACGAACAGTTACCCCCTCTATTTTTTGCTGCATATTTTTTTATTTTTATTTTATTTTATTTATTTATTTTTAAAGATTTTATTCATTTATTTGACACAGAGAGAGAGAGAGAGAGAGAGACAGCGAGAGAGGGAACACAAGCAGGGGGAGTGGGAGAGGGAGAAGCAGGCTTCCCACTGAGCAGGGAGCCCAATGCAGGGCTCGATCCCAGGATCCTAGGATCATGACCTGAGCCAAGGGCAGACGCTAAACGACGGAGCCACCCAGGCACCCCAGTATCAACTCATTTTTAAAGTGCTTTTTGATTAAAAAATTTAAAAATTAAGTGCTTTTTGGATTTTAGAGCATTCTGGTTTAATAGTCACAAAAGCTCTGTATTAAAACATGTTGAGCATGCTTGGAGGGTACAGCTGACCCCCATGGCATTTTCGGGTTTAGTAATTTCTATTTTGGCCACGTGTGATTGCTCCCAAATTCAATGAAAGTTCATGGCTGCCTAGATCCAAATGCTTCCAAAGGCTGTGGGTGAACCTAGACAGTACCAGTGTCTGTCTGTATCCCCATGACTTCATAGCCCTCTGGTGATCTGAGTGTAATCAGTAATGCCTGTGACATGGAAAATTTATTTCTTTGTGAAAAATGGTCATCAAGTGAAAGAAATAATTTTAACAAAATACGAAAATATGTTTAACTTGTGGTGTGAGGATATACACAGGAAATGCATGATTTCCTATTAAAATGTGATGCAGAAAAAGGCACCTGAATAAACATCTCAGTAACCTCAATTTGAAGGATTCAGGGATGCTAGCCTCAGGAGTGTGTTACCCACCTTTCTGTGGATGAGGGAAAGCATTGTAATGAAGATGGCTGCCTAGGGGACCGGAGGGAAGGCTCACAATGGGCAGGAGAAAGGAAAGACAGCAGGGTTTTGATGGCCACACAAGGAACTATGGGGTTTAAATAGGTGACTTTGGTAATACAAGGAATCACAAATCTTAGTTCACAATCTTGTTTATCACAAAATGAAAGTGCATGTGTGAGTTTTACATGGATGTGTCATAAAAGTGATGTTCAGGAAAATATATTACCTTAACTTCACATTTCTGTTGGTGTTTATTCTTCTTCTCGGGGAGTGAGTTACCCACCTTGTGATTTCAGGAGCATTTTAAACCCAGAAGCACTTACAACACCCCTTCAGCCTTGACTTTATCCAATTTGGCATTCTTGGTATTTCTTCCTTCAGTTCTAACACTTCTGCCCATTCTCACCTTTGGGCTTTCCTCATCTCTGGCCTGGATGATAAGAATAACCTCCTAATTGATCCATTTGCTCTAAGATTCCTTACTCAGACTCCCCTACACACTGCTACCAGGATTCTTTCCCAAACAAAACAAAACAAAACAAAAAAACCTTAAAGATAATCTGTTCATACAGCAAATCCACTTCTAGAAGATTCTTCTCACTTATAAGGATACGGATGTATGTATCAAAACATTTGTTACCATTTTATTTGTGAGAAAATAATTGGGTGACTTAAGTGTCTGTCAATATGGAAAAAATGACTTTTTTTTTAATGCCTACCTACTATACTAGAAGTCAGCAAACTTTTTCTGTAAAGAGCTAAATAGTCACATTTTAGGGGTTTCATGCTATATGATGTCTGCCATGATTACTCGACTCTGCTCTTACATCAAGAAAGCAACCACAATGATGGGCGCCTTTAGATAGCTCAGTTGGTTAAGCCTCTGACTCTTGGTTTCAACTCAGGTCATGATATTGGGATGGTGGGATCACAGACCCACATCGGGGTCTGTGATTGGCATGGAGCCTGCTTAGAATTCTCTCGCGCGCTCTGCCCCTCCCTTGTGTGGACTTACACATGCTCGCTCTTTCTATCTCTTTCTCTAAAACAAATAAATAAATAAAATCTTAATGAAAAAACAAAAAAGTGGCTAAAGATGACACATAAACAAATGAGCATGACTGTGTTCCAATAAAACTTTATTTGCAAAAACAGAGACATGCTGATTTGGCTCCTAGGCCTGAAGGTTGCCAATCCCTGGTGTAGATTACAGTATGTATATTAAGAATAATAAGATAAGGGTGCCTGGGTGGCCCAGTTGGTTAAGCAACTGCCTTCGGCTCATGTCATGATCCTGGAGTCCCAGGATCGAGTCCCACATCAGGCTCACAGCTCCACGGGGAGTCTGCTTCTCCCTCTGACCTTCTTCCTTCTCATGCTCTCTCTCACACTCTCTCTCTCTCAAATACATAAATAAAATCTTTAAAAAAAATTGATGAGATAAATTTGCATGTGCTGGCAGGGAAGGATATCAACAATATACTCTTGGGCAAAATAGTATGCTACTGATATATCCTTTATTTGTCATTTTATCTTTCTTTGTGTTTCTATCTTTCTTAAAGATAAATGTCTATATCTATCTTTGTATATATGTCTATATACCTGTATCTATCTCTATCTGTCTATATATATATATATATACATACATATACATATACAGACAGACCCAGGGAGACAGAGACAGGTGCAAGCAAAGGAATAAATAGATAAAATAGATGGTACAATATGCACAAAAAAGAAAAAATCCAGAAGAATACACACCAAATATTACTAGGAGCACTCCTGAGAGGATAGGTAGGAAGGCAAGGAAATCCTCCATTTTTATATACTTCTGTATTGTTTAAACTTCCACCTGGCTATATATTATATTTATATTACATTATAGAAAAATACTGAAATAATGAATCACCTGGAATCTGAGCCTATCTCTCCACCGGTAAAAGACCTTCTGTTGTTTTGCATTGCCTATAGGATGAACTGTAAGCAATTTACAATGATCTGCCCCGGCACCTGCTCTGGTCTCATCTCGAATCATCCTGCCTGCTCTGCAAGCCCCCTTACTCCCCACAGCATGCTGGGCCGTTTTTTGTGACTCCCTCTCTGCACACATGATGCTTCCCTTTCTCTCTAGTAGGCTCCTGATCGGCTTCTCCTGCTCCCTCTTCCTGCTGGGGGTGGGTGGAGGGCAGTTTTAGTGCAATACAGGTGAGTGCTCTTCTTCCAACTAGGCGTCCCTTTCTTTTTCCTCTCTCGCATCTTTCCCCTCTCCTACAGGCAAAAGTTGCCCCCAACAGTTTAATATGTAACTGTTTCCATTTTCATATCCCCTGTCAGACTGGGTTTCTTCAGGCGGCCCACTGTCTTGTCATTTCTGATTCTCCATACTCAGCACAGAGCTAAGCACAAAGTAAAGACTCATTAAACCTACGCACATGGAGACTTCTATTTAAGGAAATATTTTAAGAATCTTAAGGTTATGATGGGGAGATTTTTACACTGAAATTTAAAAATGTTCAGTGAAGTCTACAACAGAGACTCATATGGAAAAATGTTTTAAATATCCCCATACAGAAAAGGGTTATTCATTAAGAATCTGTAGGAGAAGGGTGCACATGTGGGTCTGCTTTCTTGTTTGTGGACTCGGGTGTTTTCAGCATCATCTAAGTAGCCAACACAAACATTCTAAGTCAAATAGCCCATTCTGAGATGTTGATTTATAGCTATATTCACAGTGAATGTATTCAGCTGTAGTAATAGAATACCCTATTAATGGGCTAGATAATGAGTGCTTACTTGTCTCAAATATGAAGTCTATAGGAAAGCAGGGTATGGATTTTTAATGACCTGCTCAACGCTGGCATCAGGCGCAAATGCCCTTTTTCATCTTTAAACTTTTTTTTAAAGATTTTATTTATTTATTTATTTGACAGAGACACAGCGAGAGAGGGAACACAAGCAAGGGAGGTAGGAGAGGGAGAAGCAGCCTTCCCACTGAGCAGAGCTGGTTCCCAGGACACTGGGAACATGACCTGAGCCAAAGGCAGACACTTAACGACTGAACCACCCAGGTGCCCCTCATCTTTACATTTACTATTTCTTAGCACATTGGCTTCCATCCCATTCTTCTTGCTTCATCGTTGTGGGCTGGCTCGGCACCACTGAGAATCATGTCCATATTTGAGGCAGAAATTAAAGAATAGGAGCAAAAGTCCTCTGTTCTTGGTCTTCAAATTCTGAAAGAGACGTCTTGACTAGCACTCTTTCCCTTACATTTCACTGGCCTCTTACCCATGGCCACTCAGCCATCAATCATTAGTCAAGGGAAATGAAATGATGATGACTAGTTTAGACCAATCATGATTCAACCCCTAGACTTGGGAGGATGAGCATGACCTCCCTTTTTTAAAAGAATTCTGTACTTGTTACCTCAAGACATAAGGACTTTTTTAGGATGGAAGGAGGAGGAAGGATGATTGTCTGTGCCAGTGTCAGTTACTGTTAATAGACTAGCAGGTGACTGGACCTCAATATATGAGGGGAAAAAATCATGAAATTCAAGGTTATACAGGGTTCTAGTTCCACTATTTACAACTATGGGAACCTGAGATAATTACTTAACTTCTCTGTACTTTTTGTCCTAGCTACAAAATAGGAGAAAACACCATATATCTCATGGGATTATTGTGAGGACAGAATCAAGATGGCTATCCTCTAGCCCAGCATTGTGAGCACCATGGTTGGCATGCCAACAATACCAGGGCGTTTCGCTGTTGCTCTGGGTTCAGGGAAGGATCTTCATAGATTCTTCCATGCCGTTGACTTTCAGTCTCCGTTTGAGCCCACTGTTGTCATTGTTCTTTCTATGGCCATGGCTGTGTCTGGTTGGATATAAATTAGGTGCTTTTTTAAAGTGTTCAGTCAAAGTAGGGATTCCCAGGCACCAGTCTTGTTTAAAGAAAGGAGTGAGGTGTTTACAACACATAGTTCCTGTGTTGTTTAATCATGAAAGCCAAATATTGTTTCAGTGTGGAGAAAAGAAAGATTGGTACAATCAAGATTTAGAAAAAGAACGTTTAATTTAGGGACCCATGCAAAATAAAATTTCTTTTGAATCTGAAGTTCTTGGATGACATACTTGGTTTAAAATCGAATGTTTTGTTCACCAACAATGACAGACATAAATTACATAAAATAGGAGGCTGAGGATTGCATCCTGTTTCAGAATAGGGCTGACCTTCCACGGATATCCAACCATGCTTTCCAGCTAGCAGCTTTCTCCAAAATCTGGGGTTGCACTGGCTCCTAGAAGTATGTGGGTGGAGTCCCGCAATTTATAAATGGGAATTATCTGATCCCTGCCTGGTCAGATATTCTTACTGATAAAAAGGATCAGGAAGGCTTTCCCTTCACAGAAAAAAAGAAGGCAGTGTACCACTCACGCATTTCCCGATAGCGCTTTGGGGTGCAGAGAGGGAGAGATTTGGGGAAGGGGAAATGGATTCCTTACATCTGAGTGTGCAGTAGTTCTGGAATCCTTCCTGTCATTGGAGAGAGAATCAAGCTTCATGGGGCAAAAAAAGGGGGGGGGGGGGATCTGAAAGTAAAAGCCAAAACCTCATGTGTATTCTTCACATGAATTCTGTCCTTTTGGAGCTCTACTGAATTGAAACTTGGCAATAATTACTATTTGATATTTCTTCCTTATCTGACAGCCTCCTTTGTCTGTTCCAATTTGGGATCATGGCCTGAAAGTTTATTTGACTTCTCTAGGTGAGTTAAAAAAAGAATTTAGATCAGTTTTGCAAATTGCTAAAATATCAAACAATAACTTTATCTTTGACATCCACATTAATAATCCAGTAACACTTTTATATTTATTATTCAAGAAGTAGTTTGAAGCTTGAAATTTTTCCTACGTACTTCTCCAAGCATATTTGAACCTCAGCCTTGCACAATTAAATATCAGTCTCTGAAAAGTACTTATTTGGGAAATTCCAGGTACTCTTTTTCTGTGTAAGACAGTCAGCTTTCTAGAAGATGAAGGACTATCTATGAAAACATTTAAGATTTCTACCCAGATGAGAGGGATTTTTGCAACTTTTGAACCTTACCCAAAAGGATTCTGCTATTAAAAAAAAGGCCTAAAAACACATATTATCTTTCATAGTATGAATGAAGAAGTGTCCCAAATGTCCTTAAACAGAAAATTCAATTCGATTTTAGCTCGTACGTAGAACTTCGCAGATGTCTGCACAAAGTCCCCCTTGCAGTTTTTCCCCTTACCACCAACTTCCCACCTCCCACCCCCCACCCCACCCCCGCCTGTGTAACCATGGCAATACCTGGAGCATGTTTGCTGTTTTCTGTTTTCCAGTTTCAGGTGGAAGAAGGCATGGGGTGTTGTAATGGGGTGTTGTAAACGACAAATCGTGGACTAGATCATGTTATGGGATGAATAAACATGAAGCATATTGCAACATTCATAGTATTATCCGTGGAAAATGGAGAGGAGAACTAGATTATCCCAGAGCAGAATTTGAGGCGAAGCGGCCTGAGGTTTAATGCTGCTGCTGTTAGTGAGCGCAGAAGGGGGAGGGGTGAGTTTTTCGTGCAATACAGGTGATTGTGGGGGTAATCTGTAGGAAAGATTGACCTAGCGAGGGTGCCCTGTTGTAGCTTCTCAACCCTAAGAGGCTTTTTAACTTGCAGAGGTATTTGTAGACCTCATATCCTAGCATACGTGTTGTATGCATGCTGTAGTTCCAGAAGTCTGATCAGTTTTGCACAAAACTGTGTGTGCTTGTTTATTTGCTTGTGTGCTTGTTTAATTTGTTTCCCCATTCATTTTGTTTGCATTGTCTCTGTTGTAAAAGGCATCAGGTGATGATTGGCCTCTGTGGAGATTTCTCCTCTTCCCTCTATAACAGCATAGTAGAGTGACTGAAAGCAGAGACCATGGAGCCAGATTCCCTGGGTTTATGCCTCAGTATTCTCATCTGTAAAATGGGGATAACAATAATTTCTACCTTATAAAGTTGTTACAAAAGAGTACATGAATCAGTGATTTTGAAGTCCTTAAAACAGTATCTAAAACAAAATATCTTGGGGCTTTCTGGATAGCTAGGTCAGTTAAGTATCCAACTTTTGATCTCAGCTCAGGTCTTGATCTCAGAGTCATGGAATCAAGCCCTGTGTCATCTGAGCATGGAGCCTACTTAAGATTCTCCCTCTTAAAAAAAAAAAAAAAAAAAAGATTGTCCCTCTTCCTCTGCCCTTCCCACCCCTCTTGCGCTCTGTCTCTCTTAAAAAAAAAAAAAAGTGTCTTAAGTAAAATTATTGCCAGTTATTAAGGAGATTAATAATATAAAGGACTGCTCAATATACTCTTATTTCTCTCAACAATGCTACTCAGAACTAGATGCCACTTCTTTCCCCCCAGCCCCGGGGCAAATAATAAGCCCTTTACACAATTTCAAGAAAGCAAGGGAGGAAAAAGAATAAAGGGAAGGCCTGGAAAGGACTCTGCCCCAGAAAAGGATCTACTAACAGAGGTCCCTGACAGGGAACTGCCCATATGGTGCCGTGTGAAATACTACAGCCTTCACCCAGGAGCTGGAGGGCTCATTCTCTGTCTCAACCAGAGCTTTTCAGCTGTCTCTGTTATGCACTGTACTATTTTTATTCTAGAAAATGTTATTAAATGGATGGTTGTGAACAACGGGGAAATAGGAGAAGGATAAACAAGAGCCCACCAAAAGAAAGTCAAGCCCCAGCAACACCAGCATCTATGTAATAGAAGAGATGGGTAAAGGAAAACCTTGTTCATCTTGATTTCAAATGATAGCGTCTTGATTTCAGAATGACGTCTGACAAAATGTTTCAAGCATGATGATTGGGAAAAAAATATATGGATCGCTTTAATAATGCAATGAGACAGATGTTTAATTGGATCAGTCATTAACATTACAAGTAACAAGGAAACAAACATCATTCCGTAAAACTTTTTTCCGGGATTGTTCTGTTTGCGGTGGGATAGTTGGAATCAACTGAATTGCAGGGAAGACTTCAGGCAGATGAAGCGTTAAATACAACACCATTAAGTCAGTAAACAGTAAGCTCCAAATTTGGAAAAGGCACACAAGTTTGGTGTAAAGGACTGAGGGGGAGGGGCTGTGTACGAAGGTGGAAAATACACAGGCTTCTGTTCCGTGAGCATACGGGCTGGAGGCTGGCAGTGACCTCTGCCCTCCAGACACCAATTCAGCGCCCAAGGAACCAAGGAAACCACTTGTTGGTAGAGAGCTGGCTGTATTCTGGGATTTACAAAAGACAGTAGCAACGAACTTGAATCCTTCAGATCACTGAGAGGTTGCATTTTTGGACACCCGTAGGATATGCCAATTTCTTTCCTCCAGGGGAACCAAGAAGCACGTAGCTGGGTGTGACCCTTGACCACCCACCCCAGTATTCTGCTTCACTGGGGCACATTCAGCAAGTCCATATCCTTAAACTCAAAAGTATAGGGTGATCCTCTCAAAATAGTCTACATCCCAGCATGTTCAGGATCAAGTCTCAAAACATAAAACGGATCTATGAGACCTGCTATGACATAAGCCGCCCTGTGCAATTCTCTGTATTTTCAGCCTTTACTGGTTGTTGAAGTCATGAGTGATAGAAGTTTACTATAGACGGTTAAGTGGTACGTTTATTTATCCTCAGTTTACCTCTGACATCTCCCAGGCATCACCTCCACAGCCTCTCCACAATGGCAGGTTTTAACAGCATCTGGCTCTGAAGTCCCATGTCTAGCCTGCCCACGCCTTTCTGATCTTACAGACTTGCATCAGCTCCTCTTACACACTCGTCTTGGCAGATGAGAATTTAGACAAGCTTCTTGGGCCCCCCACCCTTCCCCATCTCCACTGCCTCTGTCTGGCCCTTTACCAACAAGGAGGATTCTGGAAGGACAGCCACGGGCCCGGGCATCCCTTGCCGTGAGCTGACGATCGTGGGCCGCTCGGTTCTCACACAGTGTTTCCCTGATAGCAGCTAGGGGATTTGGATTTGATTCAGAAATGACTTGGACATTACCCACACACGATCCTGTCATTCCTCTCCTTAGAGCCACAATTATGGGGGATGCCAGATCCTATTCATTTTGGCCTTTTTTGTCCAACTTTTCCTTCCCTGATTATAAACACTTGCCGTGACCATAAAAAGCCCTATCCTTAAAGGAGTCAGAAAGGTGATGTCTCTGACTATGGGTCCATTCCCACTCTTATTCCTTCCAGGAGGAAGGATGAACATTATCTTCTCGTCACTTGTCAGAAGGACGAGGGGACTGTTTTTCCTGTCTTTATGTTCAGCGTGATCACCTACTAATCCTAAGCAATCTCTACATATGGGTTTGTTTGTTTTGATTTGCTTATATGTTTAGGGACTATATTAACTGGTCAGCAGCAAGACCTTACACAAGTCATGTGACATGTGTCTCCTCCCTTGATAAATATTTGGGTTGGGGGGAACTACGTTATTTTTAATGTCTCTCCCAGCTCCAGTTTTCAGTGATTTGCGTTCAGTCTTTTTCTCCTTCTATTGCTTACTAGATTTGCATACCAAATTGTTAATTAAAACCAAACGGCGTAATGTCCTACAGTTGTCCAGCATCCCCATTGTGTCCTCCGTTCCCTTGCTTGCCTTCCAATTTGCCATCTGGCAGTTTGCTGACTTGGCGATATCTCCACCACCCGCGAGCCAGCTTTGTAACCTCTCAGCGAGGCTATGGCTCCTGCCGCACGATTTGAGGGTCTCAGAATAAACAGAACCCAGGGAGGCAGAGGAAAGCCTTTCAGCCTCTGCAGCGCAATCGTTTCCCTTATAAAGCCACACAACTCGAGGCCATCATCCCAGTGACCCACTACTAGAGATGAACCCCCGGTGACTTCGTTAGGGGGTATCTCCTTGGTATAGTTTGGACGACATTAGTGGGATGGGGGAACCTTATAAAACCTGGATATTTGGCTTCTTGACATTAAAATCTGAGCTATGAAGGCTGTATTATTTTAAAAGGATTTTAGAATTTAGTTGAGATGAGCATTTGAGGGCATGAACATAGAAAAATAAAGCACTTAAGCCCCTGGCTTTCTGCCTACCTTCCTGGAGACCACATAGATGGCTGATTCTCTTCTCTTCCAGCCTTAGTGACTTCTCTGTGTCCCTGAATCTCCTGGTCCTTGTTTGCCTTTTTTCTTTTCTCTTCTTTTGGTGTGATGCCTCTTTCTCGCCCTTTCTTCCTTCCTCCCCTTGTTCCTTCCTCTTTCTTTTATGATCTAACTTCGTATGATCTTGATATTCTGTGTTTTTCTCAGCTGGTTTTTGCCTTGGATGATGATTTCTCCTGATCCCACATGTATCACTGAGACTAACAAGGGTTAGCTCCTTCACAAAAAAATGGGGACTCGACTACGGAAGCCACCATCACCAGTGGGTTGTGGTTTTTATTTCCATCTTCCTGGAAAGAATTACTTGCAGATCCTTCCTGTTGGGGCACTTGCAAGCCTTTCCTCTGCAAGGCAGGGAAGTAGTCTCTTTCGGTATAATTATGTTTTAACAAATCCTGTCAAGTGTGCTTATGTGTGCACTTGTGGGTCCAAGGGCTTTCACGGTATCAACAAATCTGATATTTTAAATACATTATCTCAGGTGACTTCTTTGAGTACACAGGCAACCCTTGAACATCACAGGGGTTGGGGCACCAACCCAAGAACAGTCGACATTCTGCACAGTACGACTTCAGACTCCCCCAAAACTTAACAACTGATAGCCTACTATTGGCTGTAATCCTTGCTAATAACAAGGACAGTCAATTAATGCATATTTTGTATGTTATATGTACTTTTTAAAGATTTTATTTATTTGAGAGAGAGAGAGAAAGCACGAGCAGGAGAGAGGGGCAGAGGGAGAGGTAGACTGAGCAGGGAGTCGGGCACAGGGCTCGATCCCATGACCCTGAACTAAAGGTAGACATTTAACCAACTGAGCCACCCAGACACCTGTATGTTATATGTATTTTATACTGTATTCTTCCAATAATGTAAGCTAGAGAAAAAGTGTTATTAATTAATATTCATTAATAAGTCAAAATTATAAGGAATAGAAAATACATTCACAGTACTGTCCTGTATTTACTGAAAAAAATCCATTATATAAGTGGGCCCATGTAGTTCAAACCCGTGTTGTTCGAGGGTCTACCGCAGTAATCATGAAGGGGTTCATCAGCTGCACTTTGAACCCCTCTACTGTCTCCCCTACAATCGCATCAGCCTGTTATGGTGCCGATGTCAATTTCATTTCCGGAAGACTGGGTGTCGCTTTAATCAAGATGCAGTCTGGTTTGGTTTTATTTTTTAAATGCACAGTAAGAACACTTCCTCCCCCAGTTGTATGTAGTTCAGTATATTCACATTTTCTGTCCACTGGTTGAGGCTAGTGAAGCAAAAGCAAATCATAACTCTCACCAACACTTTTGAGTACTATGTGCCAAGTACCGTTCTAAACACTTGACGTATGTTACCTCATTTAATCCCCACAACATTCCTGTGGGTAGACACTGTGATGAGGCAAAACACACAGCGCTGTGGTGTCCACCAGCTGGAAGAGTCCACACTGTGCTTCCACGGAAGGCTGGGCAAGAACCAAGTGAGCAGAGTGTAGGAGTTTGGTGAGCAGGACGCCAGGTTGTGGAAAATCTCGTAGCTAAACCAGGGAGTCTGATGTCCTAGAGAGCCATTAAAGGACAATATGCAAGCAAATTCAGTGACAAGGTGTGTCTTGGAGAAAGAGCACTCTGGCTTGACTGTGGAGGTGGTGAGGAGAGGACCCAGACAGAGGCAAGAAGACTCATTAGTGGGCGATAGCTATTACCCCAGGAGAAGGTCAGGAGAAGGTTCACATCTAGGCTACTGGCTTTTGCAAATAGGCCAATGACACCAATTCAGATAGGGAACGCACTAAGACCAGTGGAAAAGGAAAGACCGTGAGTTTAGATGTTCGATCTCTAGAGTCTGAAATGCCAGAGTCATCATGTCGTGGTGTAGTCACCAGGCAGCTGAAGGGCTGTGTCTGAAATGTGAAGAGACAAGAGGTTCTGCCTCAGGGTGACTGGTACCAGCAAGGGGGGTGCAAGCAGTGGAGGAAATTCCACCCACAAGTGGAGTGAGAACTTCACAGGGCAGGTATAGCAGATGCTGTGGAGAAGCTTGAGAGAAGCTTGTGAGGAGTGGAGCTCACCCAGAGAGAATCAAGTCTTAGAAGCCAAGACCAGAGCTTCCGGTGGCAGGAGTGACCCAGAGAGGTTCATCAGATTGGGCAACTCAGAGGTCTTTGTGATCTTGAGATAGGTCAGTGGAGTGAAACACAGCCCTGTGATCGTGCTGGCCCATGCAAGAGGATGTGGGAACAACTCTCTCTGACTCATCTTTTCACGAGAGTGAACATGAGCATCAGCACAAGTGAGTTCAAATTGCAGCCCTGCCATTGACAAGCCTGCGTGACCTTAGGTAAGTGACAAAACACCTTACAACCGCGGCTTCTAATGTGTAAAGTTAATACTGGGTGTCTCAAAGAATATTTGGGGGATTAAATGTGCCAATATGTGTAAAAATATTTTACATATAAAATATATTCTGTATTTATATGCTATAAATACACAAATATAGAACATATGTATATTCATATGTATAAATATATTTAGATATATGAACTACATTCTAAATGAGAATAGTTTCCATTTTTATTGTAATTCTTAGATTGAATAATTAAATATTTTTCTTCCTCTGAATCCCAAGTAGGGCCAATATTTTAATATTGGGAAATCAGACAACCACTGAGCTATAGAAACTACACTTTTTTTATGTTTTTTATTTGGATGACCCTGAATGAAAGACTCTGAAGAGTATGTTAAAACACTGAAGAAGGATGAAATTTCATTCGATTTTAGAGTATATTTTATGCTATTTTAATTCTTTGAAAGGATATTGAATATGTATTAATTATGGCAGTTCTAGCTAATATAATTGATAAACTCCAAAACCTCAGTGGAATAAAACAATTTAGCTTGTTGACCATCTATACATTTTCTTTGGAGAAATGTCGTTCATGTCTCCTGCCCATTTTTTTAACTGGATGATCTGGTTTTTGGTGTTGAGTTATCTAAGCTCTTTGTATATTTTGGATACTAACCGTTTATTGGACATGTCATTTGCACATATCGTCTCCCATTCTGTAGGTTGCCTTTTAGTTTTGCTGTTTGTCCCTACACTATGCAGAAGCTTTTTATTTTAATGTAGTCCCAGAAGTTTATTTTTGCTTTCTTTCTTTTCCTTAGCCTCAGGGTACGTATCTAGAAAGATATTGTTGTGGTCGATGTTAGAGAAATTATTGCCTGTGTTCTTTTCTGTGATTTTTATGGTTTCTGGTCTCACATTTAGGAAAGAATACATTTTGAATTTATTTTTTTTAAAGATTTTATTTATTTATTTGACAGAGAGAGAGATCCAAGTAGGCAGAGAGAGATGGAGAAGCAGACTCCCCGCTGAGCAGAGAGCCTGATGTGGGGCTCGATCCCAGGACCCTGGGATCATGACCTGAGCCGAAGGCAGAGGCTTTAACCCATTGAGCCACCCAGGCACCCTGAATTTATTTTTTAAGAAAAAATTTATCATGTAAATTTATGGCGTAAGAAAGTGGTTCGGTTTCATTCTTTTGCATGTAGCTGCCAGTTTTCCCAACACCATTTGCTAAAGAGACTGTTTTGTCCCCATTGTATATTCTTCCTCCTTTGTCAAAGATTAATTGATCCTATAACTGGGCTTCTTTCTGGTCTTTCTATTCTGTCCCACTGATCTTTGTGTCTATTTTTGTGCCAATTATCATATTGTTTTGATTACTAAAGCGTTGTAATATAACTTGAAGTCAAGAAAAGATGTTCAATATTACTGATCGTCAGGGAAATGCAAATCAACACCACAATGAGATATCACATCACACTTGTTAGAAAGATTAGAATCAAAAACTGTTGGCGAGGACGTAGAGAAAGGGGAAACTCATGCACTGTTGGTAGGAATGCAGACTGGTGCAGCCACTGGGACAGACAGTATGGAGATTCCTCAAAAGATTAAAAACAAAACTACCCTACTCTCCAGGAATCACACACCCAGGTATTTACTCAAAGAATACAAAAACACTAGTTTGAAGGGCCACTCACCCCACGTTTATTACAGCATTATTTACAATAGCCAAACTATGGAAACAGCCCCAAATGTCCGTCAATAGATAAATGGATAAAGAATATGTGGGATGCATGGAATATTATTCAGCCAAAAAAGAATGAAATTTTGCCACAGAGACTGTAATGCTAACTGAAATAAGCCAGAGAAAGACAAATGCCATATGATTTCACTCATCTGTGGAACTTAAGAAACAAAACAAATGAGTGAAGGGGAAAAAAGAGAGAGAGAGAGGCAAACCCCAATCCGATTCTAGGTGGGAGGATGTGTGAGATAGGTGATGGGGATGGCGGAGTGTACTTGTTGTGATGAGCACTGAGTAATATATAGGATTGTTGAGTCACTGTATTGCTCGCCTGAAGCTAGTATAACACTACATCTTAATTACACTGGAATTAAAATATTAAAAAACAAATAAAAATGTAAAGACCTGAAAATTAAGATGCAAATCATGTCCATCAAGGAAATGAAAACTACCTTTTAATAAACTAAAGAAGAAGAAGAAGAAGAAGAGGAAGAAGAAAGCTAGAAAAAGAACTGGTACTAGTTTATATTTGGTTTATGCAAGAGTCTACTCTGGGTTTGCTTGGTCAAGTGTCTCTTCTCTGAGCAGTGGTTTGGTGCTCATTCCCTCCTCTGGCTCCGCCGTGTTCAGATAGAGTGCCTCCTCTGCGGCCATTTGGAAGAGAGAGGGAGCATAGGCATACGCATACGCAACTGGTCATGGGAGCATGCCGGGTGCAGGGCTTGCAGTAGTACACATTACTTCTGCACATGTCTGCTGGTAGCACCCAGACCCTACCACATCAGGAAGGAAGCTAGAGAATGTCATCTGTATGCTGAGGAGGAGGAGAAAGTTCATTTGAAGATTAGCCAGTCAAGGCACAGTATGTAAGCAATAGGAAATAGTGCAAATTTTTTTTCAATATTTTATTTATTTATCAGGGAGAGTGAGAGAACACAAGCAGGGGGAGCAGCAGAGGGAGAGGGAGAAGCAAACTCCCCACTGAGCTGGACTGACATGGGGCTCGATCCCAAAACCTCAGGATCATGACCCAAGCCAAGGCAGATGCTTAAACAACTGAGCCACCCAGGCGCCCCTAGTGCATATATTTTTACTGTTATTAACCAGAATAAGCACCTTCCCAGCCACCTTGAGTAAATATGCAGTTCGTTCCATTTTAATCTTTTGAGGATTACCTAAGAAAATTCCTCCTCAGTCTTCTGAGGATTACTTACAATAAATACCCTTTCTTTAGCCTGGCAATTGTGTAAACCTAAACAGAGGCGAACGCAAGGCTCTTAGTAGCAGAACTAAAAGCGGAAGACAAGTTCCCTGCCCTCTTGCAGACTATCGGTTCCTAAATCACATTAATCTGCCTGAGCACAGACACTGGAGAGCCAAGACCGGTCTTGTGCCTCCAAACACAGCTTTATTGACATGAAAGTCACACTTGGATCCCCCTCTACTCTGCAGTTATAGAAGAGGTGTGACTTCGTGGGAAGAATTCTTAAAAATGTACAATGAAATGATTCACAGGCTATTGTTTTTAACTAGTAAAATTACACACACACACACACACACACACACACAATACAGGAAGATATCCACAGGGAGTCTCCCCTGAAGAAAATAAATGGCCTGGGGGGCTGGGGGCCTCAGTGGGTTAAGCCTCTGCGTTCACCTTGGGTTATGATCCCAGGATGCTGGGATCGAGTCCTGCATCGGGCTCTCTGCTCAGCAGGGAGCCTGCTTCTCCCTCTCTCTCTATGCTCTCTCTCTCTCTCTCTCTCTCAAATAAATAAATTTTTTAAATCTTCAAAAAAGAAAAAAGTGGCCTGTTTGTCGGGACGGGCAGATTTTCTGGAAAAGGGCAGGCCGAACAGCGTCAGTAACATCACTGAAGCTGTGCTGAAGCAAATGGATTGTGAGCAGCGAATACGTCTGGGTATCTGCATATTCAGCCTCCACAGACATGCTGCGGTTGGTGTCTCAGCATTTCTGTTCAATTTTTTTAAGGTTTTATCTATTTATTTGAGAGAGAGAGAGAGAGAATGAGAGAGGGAGAGAGAGCATGAGAGGAGAGAGGTCAGCGGGAGAAGCAGGCTCCCCACTGAGCAGGGAGCCCGATGTGGGACTCGATCCCGGGACTCCAGGATCATCACCTGAGCCGAAGACAGTTGCTTAAACAACAGAGCCAACCAGACGCCCCTGGTCAACTTTATTTTTTGTTGTCTGAGATAACGATACACTTTCCTGGCCATCCAAAGGGTCGCTCCATTCTGGGAGATCACAAACCAAACAGAAGGCTCAGGGTCTTCTCTGCCAGCTCTGAGAGCTTGAGGAGAAAAAACCACCATGTTTCATTAGGTGCAGATACTGTGTTTCATTATTTACAGACAAAGATGGTGTGGAAGGAGGGAAACAGGTCCTCATGGGCTTGGGTAAGAGGGTCAAAGAGACAGGAGAGAAGCTTACCGATGCACCTGTGGGGATGAGAAAGAGATGGGGCATACGGATTCCAGAACCATCCGGGGTAGGAGGACAGAAGCAAGGAGGCCTATAATAGTGAGCGTGCGTGTCTATAAAAATCTGTATTTGGTCTTGTAAAGGGTACTCAGAAGACTGATTTTTAAAAGAGAAGAGGTTGAAGAGTCCAGTGAATGGAGCGAGCCCTTGGACAACTCCCTTTCCTGTCGCGAGTGTGGCCGCGGTCACTGTCCACGGGGCGCGTTATCTTCAGCCTCTGCCTCTCCAAGCTGCTTGGCCACTGGGGAATAAGGCCAATAGGAAAAAATAATTATAGTTTTTTCCTGTGTCCCCCCCCTTTTTTTCTCTTTCTCTCTGATTTTTACTGCCAGGATCATAGAGGAGAAAAGGCTCTGCTTTTTATTTATTTGTGTGTTATTGGATATCTGCTATGTGCCAGGGATTGTACCAGACACCGGAAAGCGATGATGAGTAAGATAGAAGTCTCTGCCCACTGGGTGCTTTCAGTCTGTTCATCCAAAAGCTGCTGAGACACAGAATTAATGTCCATACATCAGCTAAGAAAGCCCATCTGCCAGGCTCTGGGCAAAGCCTTGGGACAGACAGACAAGAAGTCACTTCCTTTTCCCCTGTAAGTCCAACTCAGATCCTAAGAAACGTTCAATTTCAACATGCATTTTAATGTTCACAACTGGATGAGATCATTTTATAAGATTTTCCTTCTTTCCACAAACTATAAATGAGATGACTTTCAAATTCATTGTTTCCCTGTTGTTTATAGCTATCTGTTAAGACCGAAACGGGTCTGTATAAAGCTACAAGATTAGGAGTTGAATGGATTTTAGAGCGGGTGAACTTCAAGGCTCAGGTACAGGAACTGGCTCTTTCCACAGACATTCTGGTGGTGGACCACAGAATCAAATTTAACACTTAATCCTTGGACCTTGGGCTTGAGGTTGGCTCACCAAGTTACAGTGTTGCTAGTGTCTTTGGTAAATTATGACCTGTTTAAGTGACAGAGCTGTGATTTGCATTTTACTTCAAGACCTAGCCTGTATTTGTGAATGGTCTAGCTACAGAGGCCATTAAAGAGAAAATAACAATCTCTCATAATGCAAGTATCAATAGGAAGGCAAATGCTGAGCTTGCTGGCTGCTCTTCCTGGCTAGAGAGAGTTTGACTGGCCTTTCAGTTATTTTTTCTAATAAACACTACAAATGTGCTTTAGTCATTTCTCAATATTAGTCACACACTTAGATATTTTCCCAACATTAAAGTACGAATTATGGAGCTTTCTTTAAAATCAGTAGCCATTCTATGGGGCACCTGGGTGGCTCAGTGGGTTAAAGCCTCTGCCTTCAGCTCAGGTCATGACCCCAGAGTCCTGGGATCGAGCCCCGCATCAGGCTCTCTGCTTGGAAGGGAGCCTGCTTACCTTCCTCTCTCTGCCTTCCTCTCTGCCTACTTGTGGTCTCTGTCTGTCAAATAAATAAATTAAATATATTAAAAAATTAATTAGTTAATTAATTAATAAAATAAAATCAGTAGCCATTCTGAATGATATAGGGGCATCAGTGTTTCAGTTCTCTAGGGATATCTCAGGATGTTTATTTTAGTACAGTTCTATCTTTTGTTTCAAGAGATTAGGATTTTGTCTGTCCCTGGAAGAGTGCAAAGTAAAATTACAATGACCCATAGTTTTTCATTGGAATGGAGCTCCCAGGAGGGTACTAGCAAGATCAGTGACCTTCCTTTGGAGAAGAATTACCTCTCAGATCATCTACCAAGTTATCGTAATTCCAGAAAACAAGGAGAGGGAGCAGGCCCACATTAGAGACTTTTTAAAAACTGAATTTAAATTAGAAAAAAAGAAATAAAAAAGAAAAACTGATGGTAAGCAGTGAGACCATAAATACAAAGCAAAATGATTCCTAGAAACATCTAGAATGTTACTTAACTGCTCAGGCAAAAGAATTAGACATACCAGATTAACAGTCTTAGAGTGAACACTGCTGTAGATGACCTTATCTTTTGAGCTTCTAAATTTGAAAAATTTCATCTACTAGGATTAGGCAGAACTCTCTAATGGGGAGAAACTGGCATACCACCTCAGCTTTCTGAGGACTTTTGGGGAATTCCCACTTTATCACACCCTTCTGTATTGGCAGCGAGCAGATATGTGACTTTCAGGAAATAACAACACGTACTTCTTTCCAGGTTCCCCCTTCTCACCAATTGTTTAGGTGAGAAAATTTGTATTTTCTGCACAGCAAATATTTGTGAATGGAAAATACAGAGATCACAGTGAAACAAATTGTGTTCCTGCTATTAGCTTTGACACCCAACTGAGGAAAATACAGAATACGCAGTAAAATAAAAGCCATACAATTTGTTGTAATGATGGCAGGTGTGTGGGTAGGGGAAAGTCTCACAAGCCCAGTACACACCTCAGAATTATCTTGAGTTTTGTCTCGCCCACTTAAAAGTCCGTTCCTCTTTGGTTTTTTTCCCTTGGGCTGACCTGTAATTTGTATTGGATTGATTGTGTGACCATTCTAGAACTCAAATGGGCGTTTTCAGTAGCATGCCAAGATTTCAGACAGTAGACCAACGAGAGTGGTAGCCCAGGACCTGCTGTATACATTCCAGGCTTTGTTTCAATTAGCGCCCAGGGGCTACTTGATACATCATCTCTCTGTGTTTTTATTCTCCTACCAGGAAAATGTGGGAATTAGGCTGTATGGATTCAAAGGTTTTGGCTCTAACTCTTTGCTTTTAGTTACCACTCTCTGAACAAGCAAGAGTGTTTCTGTTTATTAATTTGCAAGTTTTATGAGCTAGTAAGCCACTTCTAATATTCCGCGAGTAATTGATATTACATCGCTCTATCTCCATTCCATGATTTTTTCATGAGTTTTATATTTCCAGGATGGGTTGCATCAATAAATTTAACAAGTCTTTTAAACAGCAAAATAGCCATTATGTTGGCCAGATAACAGTATTAGATGGCTGTCACATTTCTGTAAATATCCAATTTTGGATAATTTCCCAAGTAGCTTATATTATCCATACCCAAGGACAGATTATCAGTCCATTAGATAACTCACATTTGCAAACTAACTGTTGATATTCAAAATCTTTACAATATAGTACTGATCCTTTTTTGCTGACATTATATATATTTTTTTCATAGGAGTATAGTTGCCACACAATGTTACATTAGTTTCAGGTGTAGGACATAATGATTCACAAGTTTTTACATTATGCTGCACTCATCACAAGTGTAGCTACCATCTGTCACCATACAGCACGACTACAATAGCTTTGACTATGTTCCTTACATTGTGCCTTTTAGCCTATGACTCATTCATTCCATAACCGGAAGGCTGTACCTCCCACTCCCCTTCCCCCATTTTGTTGATAACGCTACCCCCTTCCCTCTGGCCACCATCAGTTTGTTCTTCATTGTTATCTGTTTTATTCTGCTTTCTGTTTATTCATTTAGGTTTTTGTTTTGTTTTGTGTTTAGATTTTACATATGAATGAAATCATATGGTATCTGCGTCTCTCATTCTGACTTATTTCACTTAGAATACCCTCTAGGTCCATCCATGTTGTTGAAAATGACACAATCTCTTCCTTTTTTATGGCACACACACACACACACACACACACACTCCCCCCACATCATCCTTATCCATTCATCTGCTGATGGATACTTGGGCTGCTTCCGTATCTTGGCTATTGTAAATAATGCTGCAGTAAACACAGTAAACATACAGGTGCATACGTCTTTTCAAATTAGTGTTTTTGTTTTCTTTGGGCAAATACTGAACAGTGGAATTACTGGATCATATGGTATTTCCATTTTTAATTTTTTGAGGAATCTCCATCCTGTTTCCCATGGTGGCTGCACCAGTTTGCATTCCCACCAACAATGCATGAGGGTTCCTCTTTCTCCACATCCTCACTTGTTCTGTTTTGTGTTTTTGATTTTAGCCATTCTGACAGGTGTGAGGTGATATCTCATCGTAGCTTTGATTTGCATTGCCCTGATGATCAGTGATGTTGAGCATCTTTTCTTGTGTCTCTGTCTGTCTTTCTTTGGAGAAATGTCTGTTCAGATCCTCTGCCCATTTTCATTGGATTATTTGTGTTTGGGGTATCAAGTTGTATAAGTTCTTTATATATTTTTTATATTAATCCCTTATCAGATATATCATTTACAAATATCTTCTCCCACTCTGTAGGTTGCCTTTTTGTTTTGTTGGTGGTTTCCATCACTGTGCAGAAGGTTTTTATTTTGATGTAGTCCTAATAGTTTATTTTTGCTTTTGTTTCCCTTGCCTCAGGAGACGTAGCTAGAAAAATGTTGCTACAACCAACATCAGAGAAATTATTACTTGTGCTCTCTTCTAGGATTTGTATAGTTTCAGGTCTTACGTTTAGGTCTTCAGTCCATTTTTAGTTTATTTTTGTGTGCGGTGTGAGAAAGTGGTCCTGTTTCATTCTTTTACATCTAGCAGTGGTACTGGTTATTCAGAAGAGGGTAGAATTGTCTTTAATAATTATTTTGCCCTTTCTGTGTGAAAAACAAATGATTACCTTTGCTGCAACAACCACGTTTCTTTTAACCAAGAGTTAAGAAAATATTAGCTTCTCTGGTGTTAACTTATATAAAATCCTCTGATTTGTCGCACTGTATTTTGAAAATGAGAGGGTATAAAAAGTAGGTAGGAAATAATGGATATTTTCTGATGGCCTTTTTTTAAAAGATTTTATTTATTTATTTGACAGACAGAGATCACAAGTAGGCAGAGAGGCAGGCAGAGAGAGAGGGGGAAGCAGGCTCCCTGCTGAGCAGAGAGCCCAATGCAGGGCTTGATCCCAGGACCCTGGGATCATGACCTGAGGTGAAGGCAGAGGCTTTAACCCAATGAGCCACCCAGGTGCCCCTTTTCTGATGGTTTTCAAGAGTAATTTTACTGGGGGCACCTGAGTGCTCCGTTGATGAAGCATCTGACTCTTGATTTCCACTTGGGTCATGGTCTCCGGGTCATGAGGTCGAGCCCCACATCGGCTCCGTGCTGGATGTGGAGCATGCTGCGGATTCTCTCTCTTTCTCCCTCTTTCTCACCCTCGCTCATGAATGTTCTCTCTCTCTCTCAAAAACAAAAAAAAAATTTTATTAAAGCAGATGGATATTTTTATTGGTGATTCTTTAATTTTTCTCAAGATCCTTCAAGAGATTGTATGTCTTTGAGTGAAGTGACTTTAAATTTTGTTCACCAATGAGTTTAATTGCACTGTGAATGACTTGTATTACTCCAGGTCACTCTGACCCATCACGCTGTGAGTTAGCACATTGGTGTCTCAGGGAATATTTTCTGATTAATCTCATGTGAAGCAGGTCTCCTCCACGCTGTTCCAGTGGCTGTCTTTCAGTCCTGTTAGTTGTCCAAATTCAGTACTCAAACTGATTGGACTCAAGCAGGAGAATAAGGCTGAAGGCCGTCTCTTAATTTTTTCATTTGTTTCCTCCATGCTATAAAATGCTTTTTTAAATCTGTAATAGATTACTTCTTGAGTGGATTCACTATAGCTTCAGAAACTGGAGAGATGTTGAAAAGCTTCACAATTTTTATTTTTGTAATTTATTTTTCTATTTAAATTCGATTAGCCAACATATGGTATCTCACTAGTTTTAGGTATAGTGTTCAATAATTTATCAGTTGCATATAACTTTTATGAAGGTGGTTCATCCTTGTTTTTATGAAAAGGGGTTTTTTTCAGATTTAGAAGGACCACATTTTTTTAAAAGATTTTATTTATTTATTGACAGACAGAGATCACAAGTAAGCAGAGCGGCAGGCAGAGAGAGAGAGGAGGAAGCAGGCTTTCTGCGGAGCAGAGAGCCCGATGCGGGGCTTGATCCCAGGACCCCAGGATCACGACCCGAGCCGAAAGCAGAGGCTTTAACCCACTGAGCCACCCAGGTACCCCCTAGAAGGACCAATTTTTAAATAACTGAAATTGTTATTTGCTTAGTTGGCAGCATATTAGATCTGACCAATTCATCTCCGTCTGAGCTGAGTATAAATAACCTATGGTCTCTACAGGATAAGGTGTAAGGGGAGTTTATGCTGATATTTTCCCACTGACGATGCTCAGTGACGTTTACATTCTGGCATGGGGAACACAAACGAGACATTTCTAAGTGTCTTCTAGCTAAACATATTTTTAAGTTGGTCAAAGAAATGCACCATGTTGAAAATCTTGTTGCTATTATAGTTTGTTTTAAGACTTTTGTTAATATTACTGCTTTGAACAAATATACGTTGAATTCTCACCAGGATCGGACCCCATCTCTCCAGAGCCTCCAAGCTTGCACATGTAAAGAAGTCTGGAGTTTTGATGTTTTCCTTCTTCCTCTGTACTCTGTCTTTTCCTTCAGAGTTGAAGAAAAAAAACTATAGTGAGATGAAGTGAGAAGGAAAGGGGGTCACAGGAAACAGAGAGATGGAGAACAGTGATTTTACCCGTAAGTCCCCGGGGAGAGAAAAATCACTGTTTTTAAGGGATGGAGGTCTTAAAATGAGCATTGTGAGGGGGTCTTTCAGATAGCAGCGTTTCACTGTCGTTTTTCAAGTATCTCATAAACAGCTAATAGGAACTGAAAATCAGAGGTGTGGCCTCCATGCACAGGTTGGTACAATTCGCTCCACACTCTAGACTTGTGCGCGTCCTAGCAAAGATCCATGGTCGGGGCACCCGGCTGACCCGCCTTTCCAAGGCTCTGTTTCAGTTGTTCAAAGGCGTCTTCCCACTATCCCTTCTTGGCATTCACCAAGGCATCCTAGAGTAGATTTGATCCTGTGGTGTTTGTAAACTACTGAGTTCATCAGCCATGTGACTCTTACACCTTCCACTACACTGACAGTTTTGGCAATAGGGGTAAGACAAAAGGCCCGAATTGCTCCAAAATAATGGCTTAAAAATGAAAATGGCGATTTGAGGGAATAATCCAATTATGTAATGGAAACAGCTTCAGGCGGTAGATGGCTGTGTTGTTCAGCCTGTAGCGTGCAGAAAGGTCGTAGCCGGCTGTGCGATGTGCCTCATGCCTTCCCCTGTGTGGTCGATGTCCTTTTGCCACCCAGCATTTGAGAAGGTGTATTTTCAGTGCAGTAGTCTTCTCAGAGTGAGGCATCTCGGGCATATATAACAAATTCCCTCTTTGATTCTTTACCTCTACACCCAGCTCATGCCACCAACTCAAAAAGCCCAAAACCCGAACCCGCATTCCCATGGCCCCATACCCACTCCTCGGTCTTTGACAGCGCCTTCTGTCCAGGTCCTCAGATCTAACGAGTTGAGGTCATTCGTGTTTCTTTCTCTGTCTCCTGCTGTTGGCTCTGTCCTTAAAAATAAATCTGGATCCAGTATTCTGAGCAGTTCTACAGCCCCTCACCTAATTCCCAGCCCAACTCACCATCAGCTCCCATCTGAACTCTTTTAAGGTATTTTATTCTCCTCACTATACTGCATGCTTCTGTCTTTGAATACCTCAGTCGCTCCAGCCTCGTCTCAGCATGGGAGTCAGACCAGTTCTTGAAAATGTAAGCCAGCTTGTCATACTCACTCTTACTCAAAATTCTGTAGTGGCTTCTCCTGTCCTCCGGAGGAAAATCCGGAGGCTTTGCTGGGAACTGGGGCCCTCAGTGATCCATTCCCTGCTGCTTCTCCAGTGTCCTCTGCCCCCACCATCCCCTTCCCTCACTGCCTGACCCCTCCCCCACTGTTTTCCTCACTGTGTCCCCTACACGGCATACGTGCTCTGGGCCCTGCCCCAAATGCCCTTCCTGCAGATGTCTCAGGCGTGATTTGCTCTCTCTCTTTAGATCTCTGCTCAATATCAGTCCATCAGAAAGTCCCCTCTTACGACCCTAAATAAATAGCCCTCCTCTATAAACACATCATTTGCTTCCCTCTTACTTGTATTCATTTTTCTTCATGGTGGTTATTACCACCTGAGATAGGTAGGTAGGTGGGTAGATGATTGGCTGGACCCCCTTCCCATTCTGGAATATAAGCTTCTTGATGGCAAACTACTTTTTGTTAACCTCTCTATTCCTCGCTGTGTGAACACTGCCTGGCACACCGTAGACACTCCGTAAATATTTGTTAAGTAAGTGAGTGATGCAAGGCAGAAATGGTACTCTGCACAACATCAGACCTCTCCATCCTGCACTGTCCTGGGGAGAGAAGGAGCTCGGTGAAATACCAAAGAGCGAGAATTACTGTGCAGATCTCAATGGGCACCATTCAGTAGGAAGAGAGAGGTTGCTCGAGGCTTGTAAGTCGTGGATGGCTTCATGGTGCTAACAAGACCATCGCTCATCCTGGACAGTGGTAGTGTTTAGAGTTGATGCTGGTGGATGGAGAGATTGTCAATCATATGCACATGCACAAGAGACAGCGGGAGAATTATTCCAACCCCGGGAAATAAGAACCGCAGAGCTGATCTGTGTATCCAGGTAGTATTTTCAGTCAAGCATCATTTGAAGCTGTTAGAGTGGATGCATATCTAAAAAACAAGAATATGACTAGACAAAGATGGGGACTGGGCCTCAGGAAGTGACTGTTTAATAGACAGGGTGAGGGGTCAGGACATTAAAGGGAACACAGAAGAGAAGACCAGAGGAGTTGAGAAGAAGCAGACTAATGAGATGCCAAAGGAAGAGAGGAGGGTAAAAGATAGACTGTTTCAAATATTGGGGTAAAATCTAGTAGGAGATCTTCTGGAAAGCCATTGGACTTGAAACCTAGGAGGTCATGGGCAGACTTGGTGTGACTGGAGGGGAGGAGGGGAGCTGGTGACATGGACTTAAATGAGCATGTGCGAGGCGGGGTGCTGGTCCTGAGAATACCTTCATGAAGTTAGACGGGAAAGGACTAAGACCTCGTCGAAGCCATCAAGGAGGGAGGCAATATTTGTGGGATCTGCACTTCTTTTTTAAAGATTTGTATTTGTTTATTTGACAGACAGAGATCCCAAGTAGGCAGAGAAGCAGGCGGGGGTAGGGAAGAGTAGGCTCCCCACGGAGCAGAGAACCCGATTCAGGTCTCGATCCCAGGATTCTGGGATCATGACCTGAGCCGAAGGCAGAGGCTTTAACCCACTGAGCCACCCAGGCGCCCCAGGATCTGCACTTCTGAAGGACAGGGTAGAGGCCCTCCTGTCCGCCCCTGCGCGCAGGCTCACAGGAACCAGGATGCCCCTCACACAGTCCCTCACACAGCTCACCAGCTCTGTTTCTACCTTCCTCTTCTCCAAAGTGCCCAGCTCACAGATGACTCTTGGCCACAACTTATTAGATTTAGTGACACCATTCCACGTGTCAGCTTCAAGAGAAACCATCAGATTGGGCTCCCATTGACTTTTTGCTTTTTCTGCTTTGACAGTCTTTCGTAACAGTGCAGATCCTGTGGTTTTCAGGCGAAAATGTCACTCTGCACAACATCAAATTTTAACTGCTCAACACAGCCATGTCTCAGGGAGACCATAAGGGCTCTATAAAATACAGAGAAGCATTCATTCCCTCGCAGCTTTCAATGAACCCAGGCATTTTAGCGACAGAGTCAAATGAGAGCATGTCGGAGGCTTAGACGGTAAACAGGTGTCTACGACACACAGACAGCTCAGTATACATCCCCAGAGCTGCCTTCAGAAAACTGCTTACTGCCGGTCTTGTCAGAATGGATTTTTATTTCTTCTTCACACCAGGTAGTTAAATTTTTTCAACTCCAATGATATGTGTAGGAATGAAAGAATAATATATTAAAACACTGAAGGATATTTTAATAGGGCTGGAGATGGGTTGGAGCTGGAGAAGGGAATAGAAGGAGGGAGGATTATGGCCATTTTTCTAAGATCTCCAGGTTCAGATCACCAAACTCCTTTATGATCACCGCTCTTTAAAGGCAGAAAATCTCTAACGAATAGCTGAGCAGATTTCTAATGGAGCTGGTGGCAGGTTCCTGTGGGGCCAGGTCTTTGCTGTCCCCTTGTTCCCAGCTAGAGAATCCTTAAAAGAAGGAACAAAGCATTGTCATCTCTGTATTCCTCACATTAATTAGCACAATGTCAGGCTCCCAGGCTCAATAACTGTGTGCTGATTTCCGCCTCCTCTGACTTAATCAGAGTAGGTTAGTGCCGGTGGCCCCTTGGAAATCAAGTGCAATGCTTCTCAGCACTAACTCGCATACTAATACACAGGACTCTCGATAAAATGAAGCCCTGACCCTGTGGGTCTGAGGCGACACCTGGTTCTGTGTTTCTCCCAAGTTCCCAGGGGGTGTCTCCAATGCTGGTTTGCAGACCACGCAAGTCCCACATCTCGTGCAGCAGGAAAGCACCCCTCTACCCCCGAGATAGACCCACGGGATGATCCAAGTTCCCCTTCCTGCAGCGTCAGATGTGGCTGAACAGAACTTGAACTCCAATATCTTTTAAAGTATTGAGACAAAGTTATATTATGAAGGCAAATGCAAAATTTAATTATAAAAAATTGCAATTGTGATTTTAATTTTTTTTAATGTAAACTGTAAAACAACAACAGCAACAAGAAAATATAAAGGCTGTTTTTGTAGTTGAGATCACCCCCTGCAGGTTACACTGCAGTTGGCCTCTGGAAGATGTATTCAGATCTGAAGCTTCTTGAGTGCTTTAGAGGACAAGGTTCAGAAGCACTAATGTAATCCCAATGAGGAAATGGGGACCGGGGGGGATTGGAATAGCTAGTTAGCCTTATAATAACGCTGAGGACAACAGCTAACATTTATTGTGTTCTTAACTATGTATGAGCCAGGCGTGGCGCACAATACATGTATTATCACGATATTCACGACAGTTTTCTGGAGTATGTATAATGGTCGTTTCCATCTGGATCTGAGGAAACTTGAGCCTTTAGAGAAGCTGGGCAGTTTGCCCCAAAACACACATCTAACTTCCATCAAAATCCCTGCTGTCAATTACAGGGTTTCAGTGCCTCCCAAGGAAGGGAGAGCCAGGGCTGGAACCAGAGCATCTCCCTTCCGTCCAGCACTCCATGGAGAAGCTGAGATAAAGCAGGTCAGTGCCTTTGGCAGAGTGCCTTTGAAAATTATAGAAATGTGCCTTATATGAACCTGGATAGTTACTCCTCCCTTGTTTCTTTCATGATAACAACCAGCAGATTAACCGGGTTTTCTGTTCAGGTATCCATAGGCTCAGAGACAATCAGTACGTTCTCACTCATGTGCACTTCTACAGAGTGGCCATCATAGTTAAAGAAAAAGAGTGTCTATAATGAGTTTTTATAAATTCATGGTTAATGGGTTTCATTCTTTCCACAAATGGAATTTACAAGGGTAGCACCTGGAGTGTTATAAAGAATAAGTTCCCTTCTTCTGTACATTTCAGCACAGCATTCTAGAAGCTACTCAAGTCAATCTTTCGTAGTAGTTTTGCATGCTACCCAATATTGACCACATGCCTTTTGGGATGTGGATGAACGTGCCTTCTGCCCACAGATTGACCTGGGGGCCAAGAGCAAGTGCAGCAGGAGCTGTCCCCCCAGGGTGGGCCGGTTGCTTTTATGCATGATGGCTCTCCAGTCCGTAAAAATAGACTTAATTTTCTCTTCTCCCTATAACAAATCCCTGACTCTTCTAAAAGCGAGAAACTCTGGATCATTTCTATTAAGGGAGATTCTGTAGAGGTTCAGCTTTGGAAAAAGTCAAGCAGCTTTGAAATGGTACAATCTGATGTTGCTGAGACTGTTGGTAGATCCCAGGATCAGCTGGAACCCTGAAGTTTTGTGTGTCTCTCCTTAAGCTAAGAACCCTGATGTGTATGCTAAAGAAAATATTATTCTGCTCCATACAGTACCATCATTTTTCAAATTACTTCATAGCGGTAGCTGAGAATATGTAAAAACTCAACACAGTTTATTAAGCAAGAAATGAAGAGAATTCCAAGCGGTAAGGCAGCTCAAAGCCTCACTACCTCTGTTGAGTTAGTTGCTAAAGGTCCATCTAATGGCTTCGCAGCGCCCTCTGTTGTCCAGCAGTAGTAGTGAAGCAGCACAGAGCCTTTGTGTGGAAAGGAGGCTGAGGAGCGTAGGACTCCACGTACAGACAGCGTGTGGAATCATCTCTCAATCTTACTTTGAGATTTGATTGAGAGTCACAGGGAAGCTAAATATTTCCTCTCGTGGAGACTACGATCCACCATATGCAATCCAGAATTCATGCTGAATCCTACCATCTTCTTCCCATTGTTTTAAAACACAAATGTCCCTGAGACAAGTGACACATTGAGTTCTTGACATTGCAGAGTGAAGACACTTCTAGATGCCCCTTTCCTAGGGTAGCTGAGTGGAAAGCTGCATTTTCCCAATGAACAAAGAGGTCCAGAGACATCCACCTATCTTCCCTCCTGCTCGTTTTGGTGAGGGCAAGTCTCCTTGGGGCTGGTCCATCTTGGTAGTTCCTTATTGCAACACAAAGCCTAACGCGTGGCAGCAAATTCAGAGAATGCTTTCCTTAGAGTCCCTCCTGCAGGTGAATGGAAGTAGATGTTAGCTTGCCACTAAACACCATTGCCTACGGTGAGGAGAATGGAAAGGAAAAGTACTGAAGACACAAGGCAACAATGTCCATAATCACATTTCCTTCAAAACTATGAATCTGTTTACCAACTTCTTTTTAAAAGACCTACGTTTCCTGGAGAAGGTGTTTATGTAAGGCAGGAATCTTGGGAAGTGTTTTCCCTTTTCATCAGCTACAGCTGACACAAAGAGCTTTGAATTTCAAGAGGTTCCTGGTCTCTCTACCTATCTTCACTGATCGTCAAAATTATGATCATTTCAGTGTCAGATTTAATCATAAGCTTTTGAAGATCAGCTTCCTTCTGAGCGTGAATATTATAGCCTTAGCCACCAAAATCCAATCTGAATGACGTGAGGTAGGTGATCGTGGCTAACAAGTTGAATGGTGAAGGCTACGAGTCTGCCCCATGTTGCTAGGCAGAGCAGGAGTCTCATAGATCAAAAAGGAGAAGCAAGGCACCCCCCCTCACTTTCAGGATGGCCTTTTGGAGATCCCAGTAACTACCTTATGTCACATTCGCATTTGTCTGAATTGAACTTTCAAAGGTAGACCTGGGTCCCACAGGACACAGACTGGTATCTTGCCATTCTGAGATTTGCCAGACTTGGTCAACCAAACCAAATTTCCTTTAAACTCTGGTGATCAGAGGATTTATAGTCTTCAGAAGCAATAGGCATTTTGATAATGGGAATGAGACAGTATTCCCCCTCTCAGGGAACATTTATCTGTCCTCAGTGATGACAGCTTTATGATTTTACTGAAAAAATCTACAGAAGGTGCTTTCACAAAATCAACTGTCTTTTGACATATTTCCAAGGGCAGTGGCATAGGAAAGAGGAACCACATTATGAAGTAGAAGTTGAATAAAACTCAGGAGTGAAAAACGACTTGTCATTACCATGAAGGGAAATTGACTTTTTTTTTCCTCTTGATTTATCTCATTGCTGCTTCACATGTCACCCACTGTTTTTCTTTATTCATAAAGGACCACGCTGTGGAAAACTTTCTTCCTGTGGTAAAGACCTGTGCATTTGCTGTGTGACATTCTCTCCTGGGAATTCCTCAAAGTTGGCAGCATTTGAGCTGCCTTGTCCCCACTTTGCATAGGTCGAGGGCCCACCTCCCACTTCGTACTGTTTCAAGTCTTGTCTTCATTTAGATCAAAACTGCCTTGTGTTTTTTAGGGAGTTTGTTTTATAGTCGGGTTTCTGAGGAAGCCAAGTTGATGGTGAACCTGAACTCCACGGCATCTTTCCTGAAGAGTCAGATGGTCCAGAGAGGGCCGTGTGCAAGTTCCCCGCCAAATCCTAGGACTTGGCTTGAGATAAATATAGCCCCTTCCTCTTAATTGAGGCTAAGAGGGCAGCAAAAGATAGAATTATCATTCTTCTGAATCTTCTTCCTGCTTCTCTTGCATCAGTCCTTTTCTCTCTGTCGCTTGCACTGTGTAAATTTCCCCCTTCATTTCTCTCTGCTTGGCTGTGACTCATGCAAGCGCTTTTCTTCTCTTGAACATGTTCCCTTTTATCATGTCCTTGTATTTTTTTAAAAGTTTTGTTTAATTTATTTGACAAAGAGAGAGTGCGCAAGCAGGGGGAGTGGCAGAGAGAGAGAAGGAGAAACAGACTCTTCAGCCTGATGCCATACTCAGTCCCAGGACCCTGAGATCGTGACCTGAGTCGAAGGCAGATGCTTAACCAACTGATCCCCCCAGGCACCCCTATCATGTACTTGTATTAATATATCTACCCTTGAGGCGCCTGGGTGGCTCAGTGGGTTAAAGCCTCTGCCTTCAGCTCAGGTCATGGTCTCAGGGTCCTGGGATCGAGCCCTGCATCGGGCTCTCTGCTTAGTGGGGAGCCTGCTTCTCCCTCTCTCTCTGTCTGCCTCTCTGCCTACTTGTGATCTCTCTCTGTCAAATAAATAAAATCTTTAAAAAAAAAAAAATATATATATATATATCTACCCTTTAAGCTCTTCTCATTCATCCCCAAAATCATTAACTCATTTCCACCGCCTGTTCCTTCACTATTCTGAGATCATCCTCAGATCATTTCCTTAACTGTTAACATTATTCCCCTTCTAGACCTAAAATAAGTCACAATGATGAGAGTAGTGGTGGTTGTATATTGAAGCTATTGTGTTTCAGGACACACTGGGCTACACACTTCACATTTGGCATCTCATTTAGTCCCTGAAAGGAGAAGATGGCAGCATGCCCCTTTAATTGATGAGCTTCGACGAGGTTCATACAAGGAATCGCTGGCAGAGCTGCTGGTCTGGGCATTTTCTCTGACTCCTGGTGTGCAAGAAAGGGCATGGCTTGTTTCATTATGAGCTATAACTCACAGGCCTCGAGTGAAGCTTGATAAATATTTACACCATCTCCTTCATTCAGGGCCATTCATTGACCCATGTCCATTGATGCAGGTAAGTTTCTTTTATTGCACACCTTCTAATAATTACATTGATATCTGAAGCAGCTCATAAATTCAGGTCCTAGAGGTAGGCATATTGACGAACTGGGATGAGGAAGAGAAGAGTGGGGAACAGGAACAGCAGCTGGGATAGCAAACAAATGAGAAGGACTAGCGTTTTTAAGACTTGAAGGACTTTGCTGCAGCTGAGCTCCCAGGAATCTGGGGCCTGACGCAGGGTGAGATAATGAGTCACAGCCTTAAAGTGGGTGGGCCAGGAATGGTCAAGCTCATACCTGTCCTCTTCACCCCTTCCCATGAAGCTGGAGAAGATTTGTGCCAGTAGAAAAGAAAACAATGAATATATTTTTATTTTTTTAAGATTTTATTTATTTATTTGTCAGAGAGACAGAGAGCACAAGCAGGGGGAGTGGCAGGCAGAGAGAGAAGCAGGCTCCCTGCTGAGCAAGGAGCCCAATGTGGGACTCAATCCCAGGACCCTGAGATCATGACCTGAGCTGAAGGCAGAGGCTTAACCCACTGAGCCACCCAGGAGCCCCTACTATAAATATATTCTTAAACTGCAAAGTTGTTTTAATAAAGTACACAAATCTCCAAGGTTGTTTTTCCATCGAAATGTATGACATGCTTATGTCATTCCAAATCACCCTGCCCTGACCCACACAGTGGGTACCTTGTCTCGTTTCCCTCAGCTGTAATATTACCCTGAAAAATGTCAAATCCATCATGAAACCATTAAAAGGCAAAAAAAAAAAAAAAAAAAAAGAGGGGGGAGCGAGGAGAGGTTAACCAGCAAGCATTAGCACCAGTGGAACACACATCTCGGTCTGAGTCCCAGTTCCATCCCTTCTGTCACTTCGTACATGTGGTACATCTCTTGGTTTACATTTTTTGAATAATGGGAACACCGGTGCCGTATATCCTACCATGTTATTGTAAGGACTAAATGAACTAGGGTCCTTTAAAATGCTTCATGAACTATAAAACACACTCCGAGGAAGACTGTAATTAGTTTCATCATTTTTTATTATTATTAACTGTACTGACTTCAAAGCACTTGATTTCCCTTATTGGTTAATTCCAAAGAGGTTTGCTTCCATGCTGTTTCCTTCCAGCGTCTTAATAATTGGTATTTCAGTGCCACATTTTAAGGGGGAAGAGAGAGAGAGAGATCTTTTAGAGCTTGATTCTGTTTTTTTGAAAGCTTTTGATTCCCGAGGCCATCAGGAAACCCAGCCGGCTCAGACACTTTCAACACCGCCCCCTGTAAACCCCCACCCTGCTCTTGTCTGCAGATCCCTAAGAAAGGTTCTGAGATCTGTCATGAGCCCCCAGCTGCCGGCCTCCAACTCAACAGCAGCTTCTGCCTGGCCTCCAGTAACCGTCTCATGAAGAAGAAAACTGAAAATCTCAGTTTTCTGCTCTTGCAGTATCCCACTTGCCTCAAATCGCTTTGGCCTCCCTCACTTAAAAAACCCACCTGTGCTCAGTTGTCAAGCGGGGGCCCGGCAATACTGAATGGAATTACACACCCCACACACACATCTGTGCACAGGCAGAGATTTAATTGCTGAGTCCGTCGTGAGCAGATGGACATGCTTAGCGAAAGAATAGGATTGACCTCGAGAATTACCCCTAGAGCAGTAAGGGAATTAGTAGGCCAGATGTATCAGTCCTGCAGAGTAATGGCGGACAGTGTTGCAGGTCACATGACTATTGCAGGTCACATGACCTGGAGCGTGGACAAGCCAGACAGGCAGGCTTCCTTCCTCTGGGAGGTGGACCATTACTGTGTTCACTTCTAGAAGAAACACATGTGTTGTTGAAAACAAATATATACCTACACACTATTTCCCTGTCTAAAATACAGATACATTTTAGCTTTTTTTTCATCATTCAGAATAGGCAGTATTGGCAAGGAAAGAGAAACATGGAAAGAAGAGCTGGAAATACAAGAAATCTGGCAATATTAGGTATACTTCCATTATCTTTCAAGACATAAAGATAACAGAGTTCACAGAAGAACCAAAAAGAAGTCACATTTTCTTTTGAGAGTAGCATCTACCATCATTCCCGGGGCTGCTTTCTGGTCAGGGAATGTTCCAAAGGGTTGTGGCTGCATGTGGGTTTTGATGGATGGTGATGAAAATTCTTATTGATAAAACTTTTTTGCTTAACATTAGCTTGGGTTGTGTCCTGCAATATAGGACAAATACATTCTTCCACATGTTTTAATCATGAAAGCAGTGAAAATATAACAGAAGAAACAAAAGCTTTTTTTAGGTAGAAGATCGTGTGACTTTTTTAATCTTTAGAAATTCAGTTCTTTTTTACTTCTTTAGAAAAGGAAAAGTAGCTCAAGCTCGTTAATACATCATTGTAAATAATTATTCTTCTGGCCTTTTTATTAGTGGGTGTTAGTTTATAGTTTTATGTCAAGAATAATGTTTATAGGTTGGCACAATCTAAAAAAATCACCTTGTTTAAAATTGACCTACCATTTAAATATCATCATTTTGGCAGTGAACACCTTCTAAACGTACCCTTCTCAATTGTGGGCATTAGGCCCATAAATAGGAATGCTTGAGGGGGAAAGGAGGGGGTCACTTCCAGAAGAGGAGCCTTGGAGAAGTGAATGGAAAATGTTGCCTCTGTTTAGCATGAATGAGCCTGGGATTTAAATAACATTGTTCAGGCCAGATGAATAGTTTCTCTTTGGCTTAGTAATCATGTGTTGCATTCAAATATTTAAGTGAAATGTTGTCTGGCTTTCCTCACCTTGTCTTTGATCTTTACATGCTCTGTTGTGTTTTAACTCATCAGCCTCACCAAATAAAAGATCTAATTTATGCGTTTTAATACATGTAAGAGAGGCAGATTGGCTATAATGCATTGGGAACACACCATCGAGTTTTTGTTTTGTGCTGCACATGCATATACCCCCAAATGCTGAGATATACCAGAATGTTAGAAGTAGTAGGTGACTACGATGATCTAGCTCATAGATGGCTTTTTTCCCCTCTGTTTCCAAGCCGTTCTACAATGTCTACACATTATATTTATTAAAAAACAGAAGAAATTTAAAGAAACCTATTTCAAAATCATTTAAACTCTTTGTCAGTCGGTCATCACCCTCCGTTTGTCATTTTGAGACCCTGGTTTCTTTGCCCCAGATCAGAAGAGTCAGGGTCCAGCTTCAGTCCTCTCTGATGTAAGCGTCTTTATGGGAGCTCCACAAAGACAGCCTTACAGAAAGCGCTCATGCACGCATCTACCCACGACAACACCGAGCTGATGTTAGAGTCGCAGAAAGGATGTGCGATCCTCTCCTTTTTTCCCCCCACCATGTGCCCTTCGGGCATGGGACATTTGCACAGCCTGATCTCACTCAGTCAAGTGCCAAACTCTTCTTTGGGCAGGATTCATCTGCACCAGAGAAGGTGGGGATTTGTGTAGGGTGCTTGAACAAAGGGAGGCAAAAGGAATTTGCCTATAAAATCACGCTGTGGCTGAGGAGACTACCTCATGCTGCCTTAATTACATGCTGTGTGAACCATTTTCAGTCTTAACACAGGTGATCTTTTCTAGGCGTCAACATCAAGTCTAAAGGAATGAAGCAGATAGCCCTTATTTATCACCTCAAAAATGCCCAGCGATCTTTGCCATGTCTACAGGGCTGATGAATCAAATAGGACAAGCCTACCATGATTCCTACTTCTCACAACTTGAAATGGATCAGGAGGGAAAAATCAGGGTGAACCACTGATTTTATTCATAACCTTAGACTTTCCACAGACTCTGTAAAAGCCTTGTAGACAGTTGCCCAAAGTAGTTTCACTTCCTAGAAATACACTGATTCTAAAGAGAATTAATCAGCCCTCTTCTAGAAAACCCATCAAAGATGACTCGTTGATACAGGGCAGGAGCAGTCGTTGAAAGTCTTGTAATATTGCCTTGCCTGTTACTCGTATCTTAGCAGGTTCCCAGGTACAAAAAGGAAGGTAAGGGAGTTCGCGAGTTGATGTTTTCCTCACCCCACCAGGATCTGCACAGGCACACCTCATTTTATTGTGCTTCCCTTTCTTGGGCTTGGGAGATACTGGTTTTTTGGTTTTTTGGGTGGTTTTGTTTTTGTTTAACCCCATGAAGGTCTGTGGCCAGCCTGCATCCCACCAGTCTTTTGCATGTTTTTCCAACAGCATTTGCGACTTTGTGTCTCTGTGTCATGCTGAGGTAATCTCGCGATTTTTCAGATCGATATTACTCATTGCTACTCTCTTTGTTATGCTGATCTGTGATCAGTGATTCTGACTCACCCAAAGCTCAGCTGGTTGCATTTTTCAGCAATAAAAGATTCCTTTTTTTTTTTTTTTGACAGACAAGATCACAAGTAGGCAGAGGGGCAGGCAGAGAGAGAGTAGGGAAGCAGGCTCCCTGCTGAGCAGAGAACCCGATGCGGAGCTCGATCCCAGGACCCTGGGATAGTGACCTGAGCTGAAGGCAGAGGCTTTAACCTACTGAGCCCCCCAGGCACCCTGATAAGAGATTTCTTAATTCAGGTGTGTACTTTATTTTTTTAGACATGATGCAGTTGCACACTGAACAGACTACACTATAGTGTAAACATAAAACGTAAGTTTTATAGGCACTGGGAAGCAAAAAAAAAAAAAATTCATTTGACTCACTTTGCTGTGATAATTAGCTTTGTTGCTGTGGTCTGGAACCAAACCTCAGTAGCTCCGAGGTTGTCCCCTTCTCCGCTCCTGTCCCTCCAACCCT
Source organism: Mellivora capensis (assembly GCA_004024625.1). NCBI lineage: Eukaryota > Metazoa > Chordata > Mammalia > Carnivora > Mustelidae > Mellivora > Mellivora capensis. The sequence continues at coordinate 79,019 of PISX010003542.1, forward strand.
TTCCCTTCCCAGGAGTAAATTTCCTACCGACTTACTGCTATTTCCTGTTCGCTTCCCCAAAGACTCCTTGTGCCCTTTGAGCTGAGTTGCCTGGCCACATGAGAAGATAGATGGGGAAGCCGCAGCTTTGTGCTCTGGAGTGGTCGGGAGGCCCAGGAAAAGGGCAGGTCCATCTGCTCAGCTGAGAAGGAGCAAGTGTGTGGCCACTGTGAGGTTTGGTCCTGGGACCTGCAGAGCTTCCTCCTTTGTCTTGAGACTCTGTTCTCTCACAGGGAGCCCACATGCAGAATGTGGCCATATTGTCGTTGTGCTTATGGGCCCAGGCCAAGCCCCACGCTGGGGGTCCCAAGGCAATCTGTGCACTGCAGTTTCCACAGGGTCATGGCTATGCTTCCAGATATCCTCTTGCAGTCCTGGGGGCTGGGATGAGATGCCAGCTGGGAGGTGATCCTCACCATAGAGGCATCTGTGCTATTCTGGATTCCCAGGCTAGTAAAGCATTGAGGGAGAATTTGAGCTCGTGCTGAAGCTCAGTCGAAACACCCATGGGCACGCGGGGCTCAAGGCAGAGCAGTAGCCTCTGGGTGGCTCTGGGAATGGCACTCTCTTTCAGAGGGAAGCAAGGCTAGCCAGGGGGATGTTGACTTCCTGCGGTGAGATTTTTTTGAAAAAGCTATGCCAAGAGGTATGCTTTCCAAGATCTTCCAGGGTAATGAGCCTAGAAGACTGGGAAGGGGGCGGACTTCCCAATCAGGTGCTTAGGATCCCAGAATTTAAAGCCAGGCCAGTTATTCTAACTGTTATCTCTCTGGAATTTACTGGAAATTTCATTCCCCAGTAGCTATCGTTGAGGGCCGAGTGACAAATGCTCAGTTTTAGCACAATCGCAACGATCATTTACAGATCCCCGGCCAAGGCCAAAGGCACTTTGATCACATTACTGAAAGCTAACAAACGGGGTGGGCTCCGAGTTGTGATTCAACACTGCCACCTGCTTATCGGTGCTCCCAGGCTAAGGGAAGGGGCTGTCTTCCTCTGACCATTCACACCTTGTAATATGCATTGCTGGCGTTTCTGAAAATGCCCATCTGTAAGAGTCAAGCTCACTGCCAAGCACCTGTGCCTGTATGTGATTCCAGCTGAGGCACGGTTTCCAAAGAAACCCTAGGATCCCCATGTTTTACTTTTAAGGGCATAGAGGAACCTTGATCCTCTGCATATTCAGGAGATAAGCATACTCAGTGCATACATGGGAATCAAAAGCCTCTTTCCTTTTAGAGCAAGACACAGTGTGTGGACTTGCACTTGGCTATGATTTGACTTTGTCGGTAAAAGCCATCCTGCTTCAAAGTCTGGGTAGCACTTCAGGGGATCACTGAGAATGCTCTCTGCAAACTGTGAGCAGATCGGCACTACGGGGAGGCTCTACCTTTGTTTGCAAGTAGTCTGTGATGGGGTTTATTTTAGCACTTACGATGTGGCCACTCAGTTGGCACTAGAGAGCATGCTGACCACAAGACCTATTGTCTCCCATTCAGGCCATCCAAGACCGCTGTGAAAATTATCCTCCTTGCTAGCCACTTTGATCCTGTCACTCCCTCCCTGAAAGCTTCTGGCTGTTTCCTAAAGCCCCTCCTCCCTCTGACTGTGGCAGCCCCCAGCGCAGACGCTCGCCTAACCGTACATCGTCACCTGTCTTCCCCTGACCTCCCGCCATCTCCTCTACTTCAGCCAAACACGGCTATCCTCAGATATCTTGAACACGGTCTTACGTTGTTTTTGTTGTTGTCTTTTAAGATATTTATTTCTTTGTGAGAGACAGAGAGCATGAGCAGGGGGAGCAGGAAGCAGAGGGAGAAGCAGGCTCCTTGCTCAGCAAGTCCCTGGTATGGGACTTGATCTCAGGACCCCAGTATCATGACCCGAACTGAAGGCAGACACTTCACCCACTGAGGCACCCAAGGCACCCCACAGTCTGACATTTTCAGTACTTTATTTTCACTAGGACAGTTTACCAAAACAGAAGGAGGACAGATAAACCAAAGTTTGTGTTTCAAGTGTACTATTTCCACTGGTCCCCTAACCTCTGGGAGTTAGGAAGGGATGCCCAGGATTGAGACCCAAATGTTGATTCATGCTCCGTGTGCTTAAGGTGGCTGCTGGACCACCTAATGCCCCTCCAGGGGAAGACTCTGGGGGCAGAAGGCAGCTTTCCATCTTATTTTAAACAGTTTCAAGATGTTTTAAAGCCATTTAAAGACAAGAGGAAAAAAAATAATTTGTAGGTGCAAGAAATGTCACAAATAAGGAGGTAACCAGAATGAATAGAAGGAAAAGCTATTCGGTGACCCCTGAGTAGATTTTGCAAGTGAACAACATGGGATGATGTACGAAGCCCAGATGGTTTTCTAATTAGACCCACTTATGCATTCATTCATCTATTTGACAGAACCTATCAGAAGCCTGACCTATCAGAAGCCTGATACATGTCGGATGGAATTCAAAAAATAAAAAGATATACTCTCTACCTTCTAAGACTAACAAAACAAGTCACTGGTTCCAGGAACGAAGGACATAGAGAACGTATAACAAGGGGGACAGAAACTGTAGTGGGGTCTCCTTTTAAGTCTTTTTTCATAAGGATGTCTACTTTCTTTATTTTTTGTTTTGTTTTGTTTTATCTTTTTTAAGTAGGCTCCACGCCCAGCATGGAGCCCAACATGGGGCCTGGATCTCACAACCTTGAGCTGAGATCAAGAGTCGGATGCTTGACCTTCAGAGCCACTCAGGCATCCCCACTTCCTTTAAATAGTATTTAAGGTTCATGGTTTCTACCAAGAAGACTTGGGCAAATTTTATAATAATACTAATCTCTTTGCAGTTCTATCTGTGCCATTTTCAGTCCATGTCTTGGACCTTATCTACTGTATATAGAGAACACCTGGGCTGTACGTTCGAACTTAAAACCGTGCTGCCGGGGCGCCTGGGTGGCTCAATGGGTTGAAGCCTCTGCCTTCTCCTAGGGTCATGATCCCAGGGTCCTGGGATCAAGCCCTGCATCGGGCTCTCTGCTCAGCAGGGAGCCTGCTTCTGCCTCTCTCTCTTTCTGCCTGCCTCTCTGCCTACTTGTGATCTCTGTCTGTCAAATAAATAAATAAATAAAATCTTTAAAAAAAAAAAAAAAACCGTGGCTGCCAAGTCAGCAGCACAGATCCCAGGCTCAACACCACGAGCAAAGCTTGATTTCATTTCAGTCATGCATGAACTGGTTGATCACCTCCATCCTGGAGAAGGATTTCTGTCTCCTGGAGTCTCTTGCTAGAATCTAGGAGCTAATGGAAACATCCCTTCTCATAGAGGAAAGATGATCCAGTCCTGTTATTGTGACAAACTGGGACGGGCAGCCCAAAGTTGTTTATATTTGTTGAGCAATGAAGGCCTGGGTCTCCTTGAGGAGCCCCCAGAACTGGGATGAAACATGAGGGAATTAATTCCCTTAGCCAGTTTTTTGTAGGAATCTTCCCTATTCAACGGAGAATATTCCTGTAAGCATGTACATGTTTACTTAAAAGCTGTATGTGGTAGGGCTTCCCAAAACCATAGAGTATATTGTGAGACATTTCACACAGGAAAAAAAAGATTAATTTGATCGTCTTTATATAGGATTCAGCATGTGCTGACTGGTGTACCCAAGATCACTTGAGCGATGTCAAAATTAGGTAAGAAAAACGCCCCTACCTACTGCATAGGATAACTCAAAAGGCTATTTCAAATGAGAAATAAATGCAGGAGTCCAGGGTTTCTGCATAATTAAGTATAAAGTAGGAGTGACTTAATTTCAAAGATTCCACCTAACATGGATTTGTACAAATTTGTACAAATTTATAAAAGGCTGGCTTTGCTGGGAACAAATCACGTTTTTCTACAATTGCAAGAAACATCTATTTTCAACCAAGATGAGCATAATGAGCAAACTTAAGTCCGTCATGGAAATGAAAATTATGGGTCTCTGCCTGTGCTGGCCCTTTGCCAAGCACATTACACAATTTCTAACCCAGCAACCTGGAAATGCAGGTATTTTATTTTACAGAGGAGACACAACGCTCATAGGACTTAAGCGCCCAAGGTAACATACATGAGAAAGGGCAAAGCCAGGTCTTCCCTGCAGTGTATCTCCTTCCAAAACCTGCTTCCTTTCCATTACTGCCTCACTTCCTAAAGAGGCTTCTGAGAAAGCTGGCCGTGTGAAATTTCCTTAAAAAAAAAAAAAAAAAAAAAAAACAATTTTGTGGGTTGTTTGGGTGGCTCCGTCCGTTAAGCACCTGACTTTCAGTTTCAGCTCAGGTCATGATCTCAGGGTCATGGGATCCAGCCCTGCGCCAGGCTCCACTCTCAGTGGAATCTGCTTGAGATTGTCTCCCTCTCCCCCTGCCTCTCCCCACCGCTCCCATGTGTGCTCTCTAAAATAAGTAAATCTTTTAAAAATAAATAAAAATCAAAAAATAGAAGAACCAATTTAGTAAAGGACGCCCACTACATTCTCCTATTTAGAGAGTCACAGTACATGTCAGTGTATTAATGATTCTAAGTCATAAAATCGACAGTTTAAAAAAGGAGGCAAAGGACCTGATTTGGACTACCTAACATTTCAGACACTTGTTTGATCAAACAAAACCAAACGAGACAACTTTTTCCCAAGAACTAACTTTGGCTGATATTTTTCTTCCTCGGCTACTTCGGCAAATACCTCATCTTCTACTCCACAGTCTTATTCCACGTGGAGGGAAAGGCATTAGGAAGTACCAGCAGCTGTCACTCTGAGAGGTATGGACGGCCTTTCTTTTTAGTCATTCCAGAGTCTCCAACAATCCTACGAGTGTTATTAGCATGCTAAAACAAACAAACAAAACTAATGAAGCCATCTTAAAAGGCCAGTTGGGTTTTATGGGTTTGTTTGTTTTGGATTTTTGTTGTTGTTGTTTGTTTGTTTTTGTTTTGTTTTTGGGGGCTACTTAAATCCAAACTTAAATGAATTGAAAGCATTTTTGATATCCTTAGACTAGAAGTCAAATGGTTAATTTCAAAGTAAAAATGAAGATTAGTGTGTGGCTTCTCTCTCTCCTCCCCTCGCTCAATATCATAAAATTCATTTGTGTTATCTAGGTCTTGCTCATGGGAGACAAAGTTCGATTTTTAAGAAGGTCACACTAAGGGTTGTTAGATGTATTTCTCAGCAAACCCAGGCTTCTCTGCTTTTCCTTAGTCACCTACAGGAGAAATTGTCCTGAGTCACATCAAAGCTGCCTGGAGATGAATATATGAATATGGTACTTTTTAGAGGCACCCAAAGCTTCCTTTCCCTCCCTCCACCTCCCTTGGAGGGAGTACACCTGTTCTTCTCTCATCCGTGGGAACTGCCACGTGTACCTGCTGGCATCTTCAGCATTATGGGAGTCAATGAAATTGGCTTCAATGCTGACTCAGTCATCCCTGATCCCTGTCCCTCAGGCAGGAGGCACACTGGAAAGGTGTTCCATGGAAGGCACCCCACAAAAACCTTGTAAATGCTGGCATTGTGCCTCAGCCCCAGCAAGTGGTTTCTGAGGGTGACTCACAGCCTCACTCAAAGATAGGGGCAGGATTTCAGCCCCGTCTGATTCCTCACATTCTGGCCATTTCCTTTTCCTCCTTTTTCCTCTGGCAACCCACTGACCCCTTGTATGCATTTTAGCTCTTTATCATGTTATCAGAGGTAGGGATAAAGTAAATTTTGCAAGTCAAAGAGTCGAAAGGGATTCATGAATAAAATAAAAAACATCTCTGCTGTATCATCATGGCCATTCCATGTGTACCCATTCTCATGACTCTCTCAGTAAAGGCAATGTGTGACTTTGCACTAGGCATTTAGACTGTCCGCACTTTGTTCTGTGGAATTTTTTCCTCTTCTGGTTTTAATCACATTTCTCTATTTGCAAAATGAAGAGATTTGTCTAAAACATTCCCAGAACTCTTCTGCTTTTTTCTCTAATTCTGTAAACTATGCATAAACCCATAGCTTTACCTAATTAGTACTCATTTCAGAAGTTATAGTAATTAAAACCAAAGTGCAGAAGGACAGTCCTTCTGAAAACTTCCCTCTTGCCAAAAAATAATTTGAAAAACGGAAGAAGGTGAGCTCTCACACACCCAAATATAAAGAAAATGCTAGAGTATTTACTGCAGGCTAGAATATAGTATAGTATAGTACTGTATAGTAAATACAGACAGCTCAGCCTCCAGGCTGTCAAAACAATGTAAAACAAGACGATGTTATTTAACCTTGGACCGAGGTAAACTGACCCTGGGAGGAGTCAGATGTTTTCATCTGGGAACCTGACTTTGAGGTTGGGTATGTGCCACCTGGGGTCTGAGACTACCTCTTCGATCGAGTTCTTTGTATCTTTAAATCGCGCTTTTAATGGACTCTTCTGCAGTTGAATGACATGTAGTGACAGAAGTTCAGCAAAACCATTGCAGCACTTTGACCTCAATGACAACTTGGACGCTGGGTCCCTATCATTTGCCAGAGAGCAGTGTATTTCCCTCCGGTTTGGTTTTGAGTTTTGTTTTTGGCTACGACTCTCATTCAGGAAAACAAAACTAAACAAAACAACAACAACAACAAAAACCACAGCCAGAATTCCATGTCAGTTTTCTCCTCTCATATTCTCTCCCTGCTGTCCTCTCTTGGGAGGATTCACCCACTGGTGGCTACCATCCCGATGCTCTTGTAGCCGGCCGAGCCGCAGGGCTGTGGAGAATCATCTAGAATGCTGGGGAGGGCAGTGTCTCAGAATGATTGAGACTACTGCTGCCCACTCCCGTGAGGCTGATTCAGGCTGAGGGAATGTGTTTGTCTCGCTTCAAAGAGATCGTCTTTCCTAATACAGTCTTGCCTTACGATTCCAGCTGTGCTGCTGTGTTCTTACATTTTTTTATCCCCATAATCCTGTTTTCCTGAGGAGCTTTATTAATAACGTCTAAGCATTCCCTCCCTAATCCCTGCAGAGAGTGTAAGTAAAATCTATATGGAATGGCACTGTTTAAAGCAAGGCAAACGGAGACACAGGTGGGTTAAAAAAGGATTCATCATCAGCCCCTCTAAGACCAGGCTCAGACCTTTGCCCGCCCGGCCTATCGGCCTATGGGCCCTTCTCCTGGTGGGGGAAGGACGGGGCAAGGTGGGTTTCTCCAGGGCGTCATCGGGGCTGCCATCGAGTGGTCAAGAGCGGGAGTGAGGCCGCCTGGGCTCTGCCCCTGTTCTCTTTGCTGGCTGAGTGACCTGAGAAACCATCCAACCTCTCTGAGCCTCTCTTTAGTTCCAAACTAGGGCTATTTGCACCTGCCTCATGGAACACAGGTGAGGAGAGACGAGCTGATGAAGACCAAAATCCTTGCCCAGTACTTGGACTTCTGCCTGTCACCCTCCGCAGAGAGGCAGTGGGGCAGTGAGATGAGACTCTGAGGGGCCTGAGGCTCTCCAACTGCCAGGGACACCCACTGAGAAGTTACGAATCACCCTGACTGACCCCACAGCCCCACTCACATCCCGGCCAGCCCTCCCTCAAGGTATCCTTCCTGGAGTCATTTCTCCTCACTGTTCCCTGCCTAACAGGGGCTTCCCGGTCAGTTTGATGTGAGGTCACATTCCCTAACTGTCCTACCCCCAGAGCCACCCACATCTTCAAGACAGGACACAGCCCCGCTGAGATGGCGGTGGCCCAGAACTTACATGGGTCTCTAGGGCCTCCAAGAGCTACTCTAAGGCATGTGGATGCCCCATGGGCTGCCGGGGGCACTGCCTTTGGCTTCCCCTGCCTTGACCTTCCGCCAGCTCTCCCAGCAGTTGCCTCCCCCAGTGCATGCGTGCAAAACCCCCATCGTGTCCCCAGGAAACCCACACACATGCACAGCTCTTTAACTCTTAAGGAGATCCCTGCCCCCCTGCAGACTCAGGGAACTGTGATTCAATGAATAGCCCCAGTATTCCTACAACCCCTCCCCTGTTCAGATGTCCACAGACTCTTAACAACCATGCAGCTTGAGAGAAATGACTTCGTTTTTCTGAGGCTGCTTCTCCGTGTGTAAAATGGAGACGCTCAGCTTGCCTCACACAGAGGTTCTGAGAATTCAAGGAGCTAACAGCTGGCCCGGTGCGCCACGCACCATCTCAGTCCGCTCCGGTGGCCATCACGTACCACGGTCTGGGTGGCTGAGACAGCAGACGTTTACTTTCTCACAGATCTGGAGGACAGAAGTTCAAGATCAAGGTGCCAGCAGAGCTGGTTCCTGGTGAGACCTATCTTCCTGGCTCACAGATGGCAGTCTTCTCGCCGTGTCCTCAGACGGCCTCTCTTCTGCGCACGCCTGGGCAGAGATCTCCGGTGTCCCTCGCTCTTCTTATAGGGACACCAATCCTGCAGATTAGGCCCCCACCCCCAAGACCTCACTTACACCTAATTACCTTTTTAAAAGCCCTGTCTCCAAAAAGGGTCACATCGGGGGTAGGATTGCAACACAGGAATTGTGAGGGGACATTTCAGCCTCTAGTGCACAGCACAGGTACAAGTAAGTGACTGTCGCTCGTTCTTCCCACCCTTCTCCCACCCCCCTGGCAGTGCCTTGGTTTCCACCTTTCAGTCAAATGCAGGGCACCTCTTACAGTGATGCTGTGCTCAGGGTCTCTGATCAGCCCCAGAAACATGGGTCTCTGTCAGATCTAAAAGAACAGTGGCTCTTGGGATCCTCTGCTCCACTTAACCTACTGTAGCCTGTGAGGCAGATCTGAGGTGTCTCCTGGAAAACAGGACAAGGGGGCCTCTCTGCCACCCTTGCTTTGATGTCATCATTGGTCTTTCGATGACATTCCAGGCCCTTTGGTCATCAGGAGATTCCCAGAAATCCTCTCGTGTGCATTTTGATTATACCTGCTTTCCAGTCTCAGCAGAGGGCAGGCACTAGCCAGTGCTGGGTGGGAAATAGGAACCTTGTGACACATGCCATGGGAGTGACAGTGATGAGGGGACAGGGAGGCAGGGGTGAGGACACAGCCTTGTCTGTGCCAGCCTCCCAGACACTGGAGTGAGAAACTAACCCCTTGACCTGCCCACCAGTGCTTAATTCCTTATGGAATTAAAAACAAAAGTCAAATTTGGGATTACTTCGTTGAGGGTTAAATTCAGCTGGAACAGAATTTTTAAATTCCAGAATCAGAGTATGGTTTTCTAAGCTGCACTTTGAGCATTCAGAGCCTATGAGATAAAAGAGAAGCAAGCATTCATGTTGAGTATTTCTAGATGGAAATCTAACCCATTAAATTATAGCATCCTTCAAAAATTATGGTACCACAGCCAACACAATTAAATAACTATTACTGTTTTATAACCAACAAATGATACATATAATTTAGTCGTGATGTTGGCAGTCCTGAAGAGGGCCTTGTAACTTGTACCTGTGTTTCTAAAGCCACAGAGATAACTGAGTAGGAGTTGCAGGAGAGAAGCTTTGCTACTCTCTAGACATGGTGCATTTGCTTAACCAGAATCCTCTTTAGCACATCCAAGGTGGACATGCAGGGATTGGTAGGGATTTATCCAGTGAGAAACATGGGCGCGTTGAAGAATCATCATTCTCCAGAAACCCAGTCAGGACTTCTTCCAATAACTTACACAACTCGAAAAATTCCTGACACTGATGAAAAAGTTTAGACTGAGACCCAGATCCTCCTTTTCAATGTCAATCTGGGGAGGTAATTTTCTGGTTATATTTCAATAAATTATCATCACCCTGGTAAGCACAGAGGTTATTCTTATCTATACCTTTACCCTAACGTGCAAGGCAAGAGACTAGGATTGATCAGTAGGAGGTAAACTTGCGTTATGGACACTAACACCATTGCTTGTAAATGAAATGTGCAACGGGGTTTTGCATTAAGCGATCCCTTTGAGGAACGTAGGAAATTGCAGTGTTGTCTTCATGACCCAAGTAACAAGTACTCAGAGAAGCAATGACCCAGAAAAAGGAGTGAAAGAGAAAGAGGTAAAGGACATGCATAGAAACCCAGACCCAGGAGTTGTCACTTCCCCACAGTTCAAGTGGCAAAGGAATAGGTTAGAACTGTGGCCTCTCCCCCCAGTTTATTATTTAATTAGTATCATAAAGGACTGATCCATCAGGGTGCTCAGGAGCTTGAGGATGAACTATTACAAACCAATGGCAGAAAGTTTATCATAGATTTATGTCAAAGAGTGATCACTGTCCTTATATATCACCTAATTTCTATCCATAATCTCTAATAGTTGTTGAGCAGTTTATAAATTTCAAAGCACTATGTCCTACATCATCTTATCTGATTGTCTAGACAGTTCAATGAGGGAGGCAGATAAGGTGACATCCCTCTGGAAAAATGAGGCTTGGAGTCAGGAACGTGATCACAGTCAGCTGGGGATGTAAAATCCAACAGCCTTATGGAATAGGAGAGCTAGAAAAGGCCTCCAGGCTCCATATGGTCATGCTTCGTGCCTTTAAGCAGGATGGAATCTGAAGCTCCCAGGAAAGGGAAAAACCGCTGATGACAAAGCCCCCAGCCTTACTCCAGGAAGGCCACCTATGTGATGCCCGAGGCAGAGCCGGGGTTCTGCCCACCTGCTGTGCCTCCCATTTCCCAGCATGTCAACCCACACGCCCAGGTTCAGCTTCCTCCTCTCTCAGCCTCAAGTTAGTTTCACCAAAAGAATATATTATGGTTGATTACTCAAAATATTCCCCACTAAATAACTTACTAATGAGTCAGGTCACCTTTAAGAAACAATGCAGAAAATAGTCATAAATTTATCACACTGATAAAATTATTTCTCTCATAAATAAGAGGTTTTTGTGAGATGTTCCCAAGAGGAAAGGCAAAAAAAAAAGTGGACCCATCAAGAACACAGAAGACCCTTTCGTGATTTTTTTTTTCCTTTTAAGTAAAAAAGCAAACTAGGGTAAGAAAAGTTTTCCAGAAGGAACTGAAGAGAAAATGGCCAAGCAGGTAGAAGGTCAAAAGCAAATGAAATGAAGGAGATCATGAGGGTGTTAGACACTGACCCCGTGCAAATACCTAAATCTCGCAGCTACCCCAACCGATAAGACTGAAAACTGCTGAGAGTAGCTGAGGGCCACCTGCCTGGTACCCCGGGAGGTGTGCCCTGGTGTCCACACCTGCAGGGGGGATGGGCCACAGCTGTGCCTCACTGCACTCCAGCCTCTCAAGCCATGTATGTCAAACATCACAGTCGTTAAATATATTTTTTAAGATTTTATTTATCAATTCTAAAGATAGCACAGAAGGTGGGGGCAGAGGGAGAGGTAGAGAGAAGCAGACTTCCTGCTGAGCATGGAGTCTGATCTGGGATCATGACCTGAGCCAAAGTCAGATGCTTACCGGATAGTGCCACCCAGGTTCCCCTGAAGTCAGCAAATACATGTATCATCTTCCATTTAGAGTCCACGAATACACAAGGCGGACTCCAGGCCTTCAGCTGAAGCATTTCCAATGTGGCATTGTGAACGAGACTTCCTTTCCAGGCTTGACACACAAAACTATCAGATGCCAGCCTCCAGTGCCTGCCCAATGCCAGTAGCGTTCCGTTTATTGCTGGCGTGTGATCACAATGCTCAGTGAAAAAAAAATAAACACCTCTGCAGTTTGTGGATACACAGTAGATAATTAATGAACATATTGTTTCTTTTTCCCTGGAAGAGGGAAAGGTAGATGAGCTGAGAAAACAAAATTAGCATATCCATTAATGAGGGTCATGGTTGCCTTTACATCTCTTAGGATTGTATCTTCATGTGAAAATACTGACTACAAGTGAGCCTTGTGAAGAGGAAAGAATGATGAGGACCACACAGAACCTAGGGCAGAAGGAAGGAAATTAACACCTGTTAAAAATACCCATCAGTTATAAATCAGTTTTCTTAGGACAAACCAACCTATTTTGCCATTGAGAACAAATAGAACTAAAATCCTAACCAAAGAGTTCTAGGATCTTGTCCTGTAGATTCTGGACCTTCTGGTGCAGAACGTTTGTTATTTCCCACAGCGGTGCATCAGCCCAAATTCCTGCAAGGGAATCCCGAAACATGCTACTCCAGCTTTTTCTCTTAGCCTATATCCTTCCTGACAGTCTTCCCCTGCCGTTCGCTGGCTGATCATTCGCGGATTTGACAGGAGCTGGGTGCCCCTGTCCTGTTGCAGGTTCTGTGCTGGGCACTGGGTCTGCCCTCACCGCATGCACCGTCCGGTGGATGCCTCTGCAGTTCTGAGAAACTCAGTTTCTTCTCTGTCTGGATTTCTTCAGACATACATTACAGTCACAGTCTTTAATGGTTTATTTCCGTTTCCTCCTCATTCATTCCAGCCAGCACTGTACTTCCAGTCTAAGGATTGCCCCAAACCCACTCCACCCCATCACTCCTTTCTCAACTTCTGTGGTTATTCCATGTATAATTCTAGGACGCCAAGAGTCTTCCCTCCCCCCTGGCCCCGCCTCCTCACTCTCAAATCTTATCTCTTGCCACATTGAAAGCACCACTCAGCAGTTCCCTCTTCTGCCCAGCCCCCATCTGGCTTCAGTCCTTCTCGTGACACCCTCAGCACCACGTGCAGCTAGTGCTTACCATGTGTCTGCACTAATCTGTGACTTTGAGCCTCCAAAATCACACGTGCTCCAAAGACCTCATTGTACATGCATGTTCACAGAGTTCACAGAGTATTATTGGCAATAGCCATAGATAGAGTCTGTGGGCATAGAGGCAGATAAACAGAGGGTGGTGGATATGTGCAGTGGGATATTATGCAGCCTTCAGGAGGAAGAGCATTTTGACATTGGCTGCAATGTGCAGGAGCCTTGAGGACATTGTGCTGAGTGCAGTGAGCAAGGTACAGCTGGGCAAACATTGTAGGATTCCACTTCTGCAAGGTAGCTGGAGGAGTCAAATCCATAGAGATGGAAGGCAGAACAGTGGTCGTCAGGGGCTGGAGAGGTGGGGGGTGGGAATGGAGAGTTGGTGTTGAATGGGTATATAGAGTTTAGTTTTGCAAGATGATGGTTGTAGTAAAACAATGTGAACGTACTTAATGCCACTGAACCGTGCACCTAAAATTGGCTGAGGTGGTATATTTTCTGTGTATTTTACCACAATTTAAATATATGTTTGTAAGAATTACTTATGCTCATTATCCCCACCCCATTCGGTGGTGAAGAACTTGAGGGTCCCAGCCTTTTGCTATTTTACAATGCTGGAATCACATGTTTTATTCTGTAGATGCTTGAAAACATAAGATAAAGATGCTCAAGAGACATACTTAAATGACTGCAAAATGACACTCTGTGGGAGAGAGAGAGAGAGAGAGGGACAGAGGGAGGAAGGAGGAGAGGGAGGGAGGGAGAAGGGCAGGGAAGGAGAGAGAGAAATTTCTCCAACGTCAAAGCATATCTGACCTCTTTCTGGTCTCAGTGTCATGTGGCAGTGTCGTCTGATCAAACCAAGGTCAATGTCACTGATATTTTGAGAAGACTGTGGCAAAGAACCAAATAAGCAAAAAATTACCTTAATCCATGGGGTTGGAAAAAGGAAAAGAATCAGATAAAGTCATCAAAAAAAACCTTTGAGATAAACCTAGAAGTAGGGCCTTTATTAAGTAGATTTTAGGTGGAAACAAGCACCAGCATGAACAAAAGCAACTTATAAGTCATATAAAGAAATACGGATAAAATGAGAGCAAGTGCAGCAGGATACTGAGAGAAAAATGCAAGAAATATCACTTCTATAATAGAGGGAAAGACATAAATCTGTGGAAACAGCAATAATATATCTCTTTCCAGGCCAACAGAAAATGCAAGTTGCAGAGCTGGCCTGCAGTGGAACTCACAAGTTTTATTGGCAGTGCATGTGAGGAGACAAAAAGCAGCATATGGAGAAATACAAAAATATACTCTCTGGAGACACTCCCTCTTCAGATGTCAGGGAAAACCTGGATGGAATTGTGCAACAAGAGTGGCGGGCTGCAGAGTCACAAAGTCAAGGCCACCCACAGGACCGAACATTAAGCCTTAGGCAACTTACTGCTGAAATAATCCCTTTCTCTTGTGGGTTCAGGAGAAGATTCTAGGGAAGAATGAGGGAGACCCTGGATCCCGCTGTGGTGCTTTAATGACCCCACCATTAAAATGGGAATACAGATGGGGAAGGGTCTGAGTCCTTGCCCCGTGAGCCAGTCCTGCTGTACCTCTTCCCATGCTGGCCTCTTGGGCAGGCCGGCATCTTGTTCATGCCTCTGTTCCAGGGGAGAGGAGGGCTCTCATCACAATGACAATGTTGCATCTTTGTCACCCAACTCAGCACCCACCGCATTGTAGCTACGTAGAGGTGGATTTGTTTTTTTTTTTTTTAAGATTTTACTTATTTATTCATCAGAGAGAGAGAGAAAGAGAGCACAAGCAGGCAGAGTGGCAGGCAGAAGCAGAGAGAGAAGCAGGCTCCCTGCTGAGCATGGAGCCTGATATGGGACTCAATCCCAGGACCCTGTGATCATGACCTGAGCCGAAGGTAGCAGCTTAACCGACTGAGCCACCCAGGCATCCCTAAAAGGTGGTTTTCAATTAACATATATAATGTATTATTTGTTTCAGGGGTACAGGCCTGTGATTCACCAGTCTTACACATTTCACAGCACTCAGCATAGCACATACCCTCCCCAGTGTCCACCACCCAGCCACCCCATCCAACCCTACCCCCCTCCCTCCAGCAACCTTCAGTTTGTTTCCTGAGATTAAGAGTCTCATGGTTTGTCTCCCTCTCTGGTTTTGTCTTGTTTCATTTTTCTCTCCCTTCCCCTATAATCCTCTGTCTTGTTTCTCAAATTCCTCATATCAGGGAGATCATATGATAATTGTTTTTCTCTGATTGACTTATTTCGCTTAGTATAATACCCTCTAGTTCCATCCATGTCATTGTAAATGGCAAGATTTCATTTATTTGATGGATGCATAGTACTTCATTGTGTGTGTGTGTGTGTGTGTGTGTGTGTGTGTATATATCACATCTTTATCCATTCATCTGTTGATGGCCGTCCAGGTTCTTTCCATAGTTTGGCTATTGTGGACATTGCTGCTATAAACACTGGGGTGCACTTGCCCTTCGGATCACTACGTTTGTATCTTTGGGATAAATACCCAGTAGCACAATTGCTGGGTCCTAGGGTAGCTCTATTTTCAACTTTTTTTTTTAATTTTTTTAAAATTTATTTATTTGTCAGAGAGAGAGGGAGAGAGAGAGTGAGCACAGGCAGACAGAGTGGCAGGCAGAGGCAGAGGGAGAAGTAGGCTCCCCACCGAGCAAGGAGCCCAATGTGGGACTCGATCCCAGGACGCTGGGATCATGACCTGAGCCGAAGGCAGCCGCTTAACCAACTGAGCCACCCAGGGGTCCCTATTTTCAACTTTTTGAGGAACCTCCATACTGTTTTCCAGAGTGGCGGCACCAGCTTGCATTCCCACCAACAGTGTTGGAGGGTTCCTCTTGCTTAAAAGGTGTTTTTTAGATTAAAAAATGGATGAGTAAGGAGAAGTGGGAATATTAGATGCTTTAGACTCCATATCTCAGTTTCCTCAGTAAATCAAAAGTAATAATCATTACTGCTGCAGAGGTTTTTAAAGGGTGAAATGAAAGAGAACTGATAAAAGGTTTAGACAAGTGCCTGGAAAGAGCATATCTCAAGAAGCATTAACTATTTGTCATATTATTTTTGTTATTACTTTTGCTAAGATACATTTGGTGACCATCATAAATTTCACTATGCATAGAGAATATGAAATCTTTTTAAAGATGTTTTTATTGGGGCACCTGGGTGGCTCAGTGGGTTAAGCCTCTGCCTTTGGCTCAGGTCATGGTCTCAGGGTCCTGGGATCGAGCCCCACATCGGGCTCTCTGCTCAGCAGGGAGCCTGCTTCCCTTCCTCTCTGCCTGCTGCTCTGCCTACTTGTGATCTCTTTCTCTCTCTCTCTCTCTCTGTTAAATAAATAGATAAAATATTTTTTTAAAAAGACGTGTTTATTTATTGAGAGAGTGTGCGCACACTGGCAGGGGTGGGGAGAAGGCAGAGGGAGACAGTCTTCAAACAGACTTCCTGCTGAGTGCAGCGTCGACGTGGAGCTCAGTCTCACAACCCTGAGATCATGACCTGAGCCAGAACCAAGAGTCCAATAATTTTTAGAAACACAAATTTATCCCACTTAAAAAAAAAACAACTCGACATTGTTTCCACCTAACAGTGAACCTCAACTATTCATAAATTTTAGGCCACGTACCCATTTGAACTACAGAGGTTTTTTGGTACCTAAGTATCAAATGCTAGCATAATTTTAATGTGCTTTAAGTTAAAACATCATTATAAAGTGCACGATATATAAATTTTTTTCAGAATATGTGGGAGAAAATTTAATTTTCCCTTTGTGTCTCAAGTTCACTATTGTGGTCATGAGGTATTTGGTCCTTGCCAAATACCTAGATACAATGTTACGAAGCAGCGGTTATGTTCCAGACCGTGTTCTAGACAGGGATGCGGTAGTGAATTGAACAAGGCCCCTGTTCTGATGGAGCTTATATTCCTACGTGGAAATACACACACACATACAGACACATACACACACAACATTATGGAGCAACAACAGCCATGAAGGAAGATGACTACGGAGAACATTGCATGAATAGGATGGTTATCTAACATAGTCATGGAGAGACACTGATACCATAACACTTAAGAACAAATTGACATGATGGTGCTCTCTGGAAGGGACCAGTTCAAGGAAGGAGGACAGGCTCTGTGTGCAAAGACCCTGGGGTAGAAACATGTTTGGAGTGTTCCAGGAGCAGCATAGAGAAAGCATGTATGGCCAGAGAGCAGTGGGTAAGGGGAAGAATGGTATATAGAACTTTGAGAAGGGAACTGGGAGCTAGAGCATGGATTTGTATTTTGTTGTAAGTGAATGGAAAGAGACTGGAAAGACTGTATGCCTCGAGTGATATGACTTTTACTTTACAAGTGTCCCTCTGGCTGCTGTGTGTGTAGGGGACTGTACAAGGTCCAGCATGGAAGGAGACCACTTAAGAGACCTCTGCGTGTGATGGTCATGGCATGGAACTAGGATTCTGGGTATATTTTAAGTCGAGCTGAAGGGGTCTGCTAATGGGTTGGATGTGCTAAGGGTAGTAGATGCCCGTGCCCCATTCTGTGGGACTTGCCTTCTCGAAATGTCCTTTATGTCAGCTTGCTTTGGTTGTTGTGGTTTGGCTTGGCTTTAACTTTCTCTCTTTGTGAAATAAATGAATCCGTTGGGGGAGTAGGACTGTTTAACTGTAGATACGTGTAGAGCTAACAGTTCCAAGTCTGATTCGAGCAGTGGGAATCTTGGCCTCTCTGAACCTCATTTCCCCCAGCTGGGAGCTGTATGTAAGCTATAAACTTCTTTCCTCTACCACAGCTTCCCAGTGGTGTAGCTATAGTTGGCTCTACCAACTGCAAAGCCTTCATTTAACTGAATACGGGGACTCCGATTTTTTTTTTTCCTTTCCTTTCTTTCCTTTCTTCTCTTCCCACTTACCTCTCCTCCACCTCCTTCTTCTTCCTCTTCCTCTTCTCCTTTTTAGAATTTTTTTTAAAGTTGATTAGCCTGGTTCCATGGAGGTCTAGAATTATTCCAATATTGGGGTTCTCAGTCACCTGTGGCCCATTACCAAATTTTACCTTCTGTATTTAAAAAGCATTTCTTAGGGGTGCCTGGGTGGCTCAGTGGATTAAAGCCTCTGCTTTCAGCTCAGGTCATGATCCCAGGGTCCTGGGATCGGGCCCTGCATCGGGCTCTCTGCTCAGTGGCGAGCCTGCTTCCCCCTCTCTCTCTCACTCTGCCTGCCTCTCTGCCTACTTGTGATCTCTCTCTGTCAAATAAATAAATACAATCTTTAAAAAAATATATAATAAATAAAAACAAAAAGTATTTCTTTTCCGGTAACTTTTAGTATATCAGTCTTTGGTGTCCCTTCTCGTACCAGTTTTACCAGACACCCTTTGACCCACATAGTCTGTTGGCAGGTTGGAGAGGGTAGGGAGGACCACACAATGGAGTGGCTAAACCAGGGTCTCTGTAGCCTGACCCCTGGGATTTCAAACCCAACTCTGCCTCTTACTAGCTGTGTGATCTCAGGCAAATTATTTGACCTCTCTGTGCTCAGTTTGCTCATTGCAGAAATGGAGATAACATCAGTATTCCCTCACAGGACCAGTTAATAACTGATAAGCAGTTAGAGCCTTGCCTAATACATAGACAAACTATATAGGAGTTTCTTATAGTTATTAGTCCTTCTACCTACTCAAATACTGTGCCCACCTCTACTTTTAAAGAATTTAGGAAATGCTTAATATTTAAAATCTCTGTGTCTCTTCCAAGGAATTCTCTTTCATGGTGAAATGATACCCATGCCCTGAAACTGGGATTTAACACCGACTGTCTGTGAAACATGCTCTTTGAAACACCTTAAATTTTCAACTCAGAAAGAACTCCGTTAATCTCATGCCATTCATTTATTGACTCTGTATATCTGGGGAGATACTGAGTTTCTATTCCTACATCTGCCAACTAGAGATTAAAATACATACTTCTGAAGGTTGTTGTAAGGATTAAAAGAGAGAATGGAGGCAAAGTGCTGGAAAATACCTTTATCATTCTTTACGGCTCCCCGCTCAGTCGTAGTGTGTGTGTAACCTCAGGCAGCATCTGTGGAATTGCACAAGATACCCCAAGATTCAGAAATGAAATGTCTCGGTGAGACGCACCTCTCTTGGATGAGAGTCACTTACAAGAGAATGGGGCCACAGGTGGCATCACTGTGGGTGTGGATGACGGGGGACACACGATACCCCACACGGGACCCTGCCCACATGTCATCTCCACAGCTCTCACGCCTGAAACTGCTGGATGTTTGTTTGATGGTTCCTCTGTCCCAGTTTCCGAACATTCAGTACCAGTTGGCTGAGGAGGCGGAAAACCCCCTTATTCGTTTCACAAGGAGAATTTCAAAATTGTCTTTGTACTCAGCATTTTTCTTTTTAATGTGGACTTGCATTTTAAGGGCATGTGTAGGAGATGGTTTTGCTGGATCATGCTGTATTCTTTGCTTTTCTGCCACAAGTTTCCCCAGAGAGGTAAAGACAGCATTGCCAAAGGGGGGGATATGGCCAGGAGCAGGGACACGTGAGGCTCTGAAAGGAGCCACTCCATCTCTCCATTCCCTCGTCTCTAAGTGGAAAATCTCCAGTGCGGTGTGCCCTACGGTCTTCCCTTCATCTGCAATCCTTGGATTCCCTGTGATAGGATTGTTTGAGAAGTAAAATTCAGAAGTGGCCACACCCGGGCAGAGAGACCAGGACGGGGGCAGCACGATGGTGGTGTCGGAGGCCGGCTCTTCCAACAGAGCCTTTGGGCACCAAGTGTTTTACAGATACCTCTCCACTGACTTGGGGGAACTAATACACTATTAGAATACTGGAAGGAACTATTTTTCTTCGTATATTACTTTGAAATATATATTTATATTCCTGGCCGAATGATGGTAAGTGTTCTGGCACTTTCAACAGACGTGGGCAGAAAAATGAGAACTCTTTATCCGCAACATCCTCTCCAGCTATAGAAGGACTACAGACACGGACGGAGCTGTTGAGAGCACTCAGGGAAGGCCACAGTTTATCATTGCAAAGTCGGCTTGGAAAACGTCCATTCTCTGCAAGCGCAGTCTGAATTCCAGCAGCAAACCTGAGGTCTGGAGGGGCCTGACCCAGAGTGCCGACAGGTGGCAGGAAAGTCCTCTTCGCCGGCATGTCGTGGGGACAGAATTTACCAAGTGCCACAGGATGAGATCAGGGGTTCTATAGGTTGGAGGCAATATTTTTATATCTTATCAGGAATGAAACAGTAAGACCGTGAAAGCAGGTAGAAATATTTTTTCTTTTCCATTGAGAAGCATTCGTGTTCTTTAATGCTTATACTTGATTTATTTCTGGAAAGATACATAGTTGATATATTTCCGGAAAGCCTCAGCTGTCATGCGCAGTTTTTGCTCATGACCTTTATGGAAATGGGAAAAGAATTAGACCTCCCCGCTTGCAGTCTAGGATAGAACCCGGCACTTAAAGCTTTACGGTAAAATCACTTGAGAGGAAACTGACTTGTGTGAACCTTCCTGGTCCCTCCATTATAAAGTCGACCTCCTGGTTCTGGAGGATGCTGTGCCTCTCCCCAGGTTAGTTGCCCGCCGATGACCTTTCGTGGCATTCTTGCTCCTTGTTTATAATTTTGTCAGAGTAAGACTAAAAGTGATTGTTGGGATCTGTGCTGCCCATGAGGACATCTAGATGTCTGTGGCTACTTGTTCAACTTTGAATCACTTCTTGTCTTTGCAGAATCTATGGCATTTGTATTCATTCTTAGAAATATAGGTACTTTCACTGTATCCTTTCTTTACTTGAACATGCTAAGAAGGCGCCCCAGCCTTCCTTAACAATGAGGACATGGCGGCTGGGCCCAAAGGTTCATAGCTCCACCCAGCCAGAGAGTTAGTAACATTCTGCTTTTGTATTGACTTGGTTTTGGGTTCATCTCTCCTGAATTAGGGTTAATGACTTGGTGACTCCCGGTAGAAACAAGGCTTTTTCCTTGGACCTGGCTTATTACCTAGACTCTATCCTCCCTCGGGATGAGATCTTTCTCCACAGCCTTCTTGATCGCTTGTGCAAAAACACCAGCCTTGTCCCGTCACTGGAATGAGTATGGTCTAGGCTCAAGATGGAGCCCTAGAGAGGCGCCTGGGTGGCTCAGTTGGTTAAGCATCCAGATGTTGATTTTGGGTTGGGTCATGATCTCAGGGTCCTGGGATCGAGCCCCTCATTGGACTCGCCACTTAGTGGGGAGTCTGCTTGTCTCCCTTTCCCTCTGCTTGCTCTCTCTCTTTCTCTCTCTCAAATAAATAAATAAATCTTAAAAAAAAAAAAAAAAAAAAGATGGCGCCCTACAACCCAGAGCTTGACGTCCATGGAAATCAGAAGGTAGCGCCCCTGAAGGAAAGAGCCAGATGAGAGGAGCAGTTTCTCAATTTCCACCAGGTTTTTCAGAGCCTCTTCCTGGGTCACATTGTCCTACGATCTTCACACTACATCCCAGTGGAGGTCAAAACAGGACCTGTTGGAGGAGGCTGATACTCTCAGACCCGGCGTATACATGGGATTACACCTCCACCCCAAAACTCATTTTTACCAACAAAGGAATTCTTGTACACTAACTAAGGGGAATTTCGTTTCAAATCCCCAAGATGTCCTGTGCATGTTGTTCGTGACTGAAGGTGAAAGATGTCCTAGTGGAATCCAGGAGAGGATCTCACTTATGATTACTTTCAGCAAAAAACTGTCTCATTACCAAGTCCTTCCAGTCCCTCTGTAGCTCTGTCCCTTGGATGGTGTCCAAACCCAAGCTACCTTTACACCAAATTGCTCTGTGCCCTGAATACTGAGATTATCGGTATACCCGCCTGCTCCCACACTTCCTTCCTGCTTAATTTAAATAAACAGTGAGTTGTTTTTCTTTTTGACTAAGAGCCAGTCTATACAACAGCAGCAGGAAGATTGCTTTCTATCTATATGCAAATAAGCTGAATTCTCTCCAAACCCTGGGAAAAGACCCTTTTAACCAAATGACTTATACTTCTGTTTCTTCATGTATAAAATTAGTGGTTTGTATAAAATAACCTGAGCTCCCTTCCAGCTGTATAACTCCACATCACGAACACTGGAGAGAACCAGCTTTGCACATACTCGACAATTAGAGAGTAGACAAAGTGGTACGTGTTTAAATGCCCAATGAATACCCAGCTCCCTACCATGGTGCTCTAGTTCCTTCTCAGCTTGATGTCAACTCATTCCTGCCCCACCTACACCATAAACATTTAGACAGCGAAAACACCCAGCCACTCAGGGATCGCCAGAGTATCCTGCACTTAAGTAAGTAAGTCAGTAAGTAGCCTGCTGCTGGCAGTCAAGTTCTTATAGTCCCCACTCACCTGAATGCCCCTTACCTTAACTTCTACTTTTGATGACTCCTACCCAGTCTTCAAATGTCTCCTCCTCTGTGAGCCCTCCCCACCCCCCACTCACCCCCTCACACTCAGCAGAAGGGTGAGCTCCATTTCTGGGTATCCATGGCTCTTTGCTCAGATCTATGGTGTTACACTTGAAGTATGGTAGCAAAACCTACTGTGGATCCGGCTCCCTCTGTCAACTAGACCGAGAACTGCTCAGCTATCACTTACCCTTCTGCCCCCCATGATCTAGCATCATGCCTGACATAGAGCAAGTTCTCAATGACACCTGTTGAGTACAGCTTGAATAAGTTCCATCAGGGAAGGTTCTTAAAATAAGTCTGTTTACGATAAAGTTTAGTATATGCACAAGGCTGTATGCTTAAGGTCGATGCTAGAGGAAAAGCAAATAAAGATATGGGCAAGCTTTGGTTCCTGGCTATTTAGTTCATTTTCAATACCTGGAGATGTCAGAGGAGAAGTCTGCTACAGATTTAGGTGCTGGGGCTGGGGATCAAGGGAGATGGGCTGGTTTACCTTAAACCGCCATTTTGATTTAAGCGTGTTTCCCCGTTAGCAATGTTTCGTCTGGTCATGATAAAATATGAAGCACACGGAGCTCTTGCTGGCCAACATGAGACTCAGCAAATCTTCAGTCATTTGAGAGTCTCCGTGCCACCTCATTCTTGTACCTTTTGTTTGAGGACAAAGAGAGCTGATTCTGCCTTTCTTTCTTTTTTCTCCTTTCCTTATTCCTTCCTTCAATGAAGACATAAGCATGTGAATCTTTTATAGATTTCTGTGGTCTTTGAGTGAACCAGTGCCTGCCCTGTTCTCGGCACCATGGGAAACGTGGGGTGGGGGATCAAAACGTCATTTGGGCATTTGAGAGATTATTCTTTTTACTTGGAAAAAAAATAGATAACAACATTTGACTTTCTTCTGTGTGTGAAGCCATTATAAGAGACAGATGAATAAAGCATGGTTGTCAACCTCAGAGTCTTTAGACTTTCAAATAATGGTTTTCAGGGCACCTGGGTGGCTCAGTCGCTAACTATCTGCCTTAGGCTCAGGTCCTGATCTCAGGGTTCTGGGATCAAGCCTCTCATCAGGCTCCGTGCTCAGCGGGAAGCTTCCTTCTCCCTCTCCCACTCCCCTGCTTGTGTTCCCCCTCCTGCTGTCTCTCTCTCTGTGTCAAATAAGTAAACAAAACCTCTAAAAAAATGGTTTTCAAGTTTCAAGACATGAAATCAGTATAGGAGATGGAGAAGTGCATTTTTATTTAGCATAGTACAGAATAGGGAGCATCCGAGTACCTCTCATGAAGTGAAAATACCATCCCATGTGGTGGCATCCCAGTAGAGTGGCTAGGTGTGCACACCAGAACACAGTAAAGACTGTCTTTCCTTCTGTAAGACACAGTCAAAAAAGTCAGAAGGCCCCTGATTCAGAGGAACCAATGAAGATGTCCATGAGTCACTGTGATTCGGGTTGTAAGAAATTAAAGTTGAGAAGAGAAGTGTAAGAGAATCCAGTGTCAAATGAACAAGCATCCAGTGTCAGAGGATCCAGACTGCTCCAGCTGCATCACATTTGGCCCACTTTGCCTCTCTCCCTTCCCAGGACCACTGAGCTCTGTATGGAAGTGATACCCTAAGCATCCCTTCATACAGTAGTGAACTCAGATGACCTGAATCTGGCTGCCATGTTTTAGTTGTTAGCATTCATAACGTGTAGGAGGAGACAAATGAAAAGATCTCACATATGTCTTCTGCCATATATTAATATTTACTATCTTCATTATCACAATAAGACATATTCACCATATTATAGTGCAAGATGTAGAAAATTGCCCTGTAACATCTTCCCCAGAGATAACCACTTTTGGTATTTTCTTTGAGGCCATTTTCTGTACATACCGTATACTCTGCATTTATATACAGATTGCTTTTCTGGATATCGAAGTGTGTATGAGTAAAGCTTAGGTATTCAGTCTTGTTCAAGAAAGAACCAACCACGGGGCACCTGGGGGTCTCAGTGGGTTAAAAGTCTGCCTTCAGCTCAAGTTGTAATCCCAGCGTCCTGGGATCGAGCCCCCCACCCCCACTAAGCCCCAAAAGGGGCTCCCTGCTTGGGGAGAGGTCTGCTTCTTCTCCCTCTGCCCCCCCCCCCAGCTCGTGCTCTCATGCCCCCTCTCTAGCTTGCTCTTCTATCAAATAAATAAATAAGAACTTTAAAAAAAAAAAAGGAACCAACCATATCCGTGACATATCTTTTGCAGCAGCTGAAGGAAAACCTTAAATATTTTGAAGCTAATCATCTTTAGAGTTTTATTTTCAAGTTAAATGTAAGAAATAAGAATTAACCATCTATGTGCTAAACAGCATGAACACAGAGGTATAAAACATGGTCCTTGCCCTTAAAGGGTTTATAATCTAGTAAGGAGAAAGAAAGCATTAAATCGCTATCAAAACAATGCATTGAGCACAATAAAGAAAAGCAAGTACCAGGTGCAGAGGAGAAAATGATCCAGCTTATCTGGGGGTTATCAAAGGAAGCGTTCCAGAAGCTCACCCGGGTAGAGAAGGGCTACTGGAGTTGCCAGGCAGTAGAGATTCTACCTAATGGAAAGCCTAGAATAATATCCAATGCTAGCAACAAAGTTTGACACTAGGTAAGAAAAGCAAAGTAGGAGGGAATAAATCAGACTCTTTTGCTCAACATTTGGATTTTCATAACCCCACTTGCGTCTCAGGAAACGCGGGTTTCTCAGGAAACCCGTTCATTTTCCCTGTGAAACGTCTATGCAAATGCCCAGTAAATAGTACCAGGTACCGCCCCCAAAGTCAACGCAAAAGGACAGGTGCGCCTGCGCGCATGCGCACTCACTAATATATTCAGTGCAGAAAGAATACAATTAAGCAGGGTAATTTAGAGGAGGGCTTCCTTTGGGTTGATGGAGATGCATTCCTGGAGAAGAAGGTGGCCGCTGCCATCCGTGCACAGGCGCACATTTCTCCAAGAAAAGAGCTCCCAGCCAGTCACCTGGTGTGACCTCTTGTTTCAACCGAGGAGTATGCTTCAAATCGATGAAACTCGCGTGACCAACTCCCCATCCAGCAAATTCATAAGTGAGAAATAGGAACACTTAACACAACATCAGGAAATGCAAGCTGCTCCGGTCCCGTCTCTCAAATCTATTTCAAAAACAAAGTCTTATCCTCAGACCAAGAAAGGGTGTGGCTTTAGAGGAAGTGTGCTTTTCTCTTCTGTCCCCAGCCGAGCATCTGAGCCTGGCACAGCGCTTGCTGAACGAAGCCATATCAATTCCTTCTCTTTTTTAGAGAGCAGAATATAAATATATTTCAATTGATAAAAATATAAGAAACCCTGTGATTATGTGATTCCTATCCCAGTATATTTCTTGGCTGCGAAGCCACAATAAGGATTCTGTCCTTAACATCCTGCTCTGCTAGAAGTGTGGGATCCAAGTTCATTCCCACCATTCCTGAACACAAACCTCACAGCTCCTTTTCACCTGAGACCAGACGCTCCTAGGATTCCTGGGCCACCGTCGACAAAGTAGGAAGCAGTAACAAAAGGGAAAGTTCTTAAAGTATAGGATGGTTAGAAGTGGGCAAGGAATCTTAAGCACACGTGGTAAGCATCATTCCCTGCTGTCAGAAATGCATAATAAATAGGGCTGTAAAGAGAAGAAATTGAGTCCTTTTGCCTCGTGCTTCATGCATCACCCACTGAAATGCTAGCTAAACCGTGAACTGAGAATCTGTCATGCCTCACGGTGTACGAGCAGAGAGAACACATCTTACTTTTCTTTCATTTCCGTGCTTGCCCTTTGAAGTGTCTGTTTAGAGCCAATAAAATGACACATTTGACACATCCTTAATGATAGCTAGAGAGCCAGGAAAATATCCAGGGGGCTGGAATTGCAAAATTAGAATGAATCCATAGAGGGTGTCCTCTTGTCTCCAGATCTTCCTGAACCTGACATTGCCAATTAGTTTTGACAGGGGAGGGACCCTGCTGAGGGGGTCAGGTACCGGTCCTCACTGCTTCCCCCAGTTTGCCCTATCCTCCTCAAAAAACTGCAAACTCTGACAGACATTTGCAACCAATTAATTCCAGGGACTTGAGGGCTATGTCACATTATGTAAGCTTCCAGTTAGACACCCCAGAACTTAAGGCGGAGCCCGACAGTGAGAGCTGTCCAATCATAGTGAATTTCAGCTCCTGCAAAGTATCTTTGCCCTTAAGCCCCTAACTACCCAATTACATAATGATGGCTAGACATCTCTCCTTCAGAATTTTATAGATTGCTGACTTCATGTGTTGATCTGGAATCCATCGCCAGTCTCCCAAAGAGGGTTATAGCGGGGGTGTCCTTTGGATATGCTGTGACCTGTGTCAGCTGAATGCCATCCCTCTCGCTCACCCCTTCCTTCAGCCCTCCATTCGTCATTTGCCGAGTTCCTATTAAGTGCGATGCACTGGGCCAGGCTGTACAGGTACGCAGAGGCTGAAACAGGGTGGCTCATGCTCGAAGAGTCTGCAGTGTAACTGGGAGGGTGAAGTTGTGTACGTAGGTGACAACACTAAAAGGTAGGATTAGTAACATGCCAAAGCTCTGCAGAGTTTTAAAGAAGAGAGAGTGTCCCTCACTAGGCATGATTCAGAAGGATCATGAAGACAGTGACATTTGGTTTGAGTCCTGAAGACCAGGCAGGACATATGAAAATGGAAGAGAGCCTCACTGATAAATAGTGAGGTCTGAAATTTCAGGGAGTATCTGGTGGGTGGGGAGCAGTTTACTTTGAAGGATGGGGTTTATAAATGGAGCTATGGGACACCGGGAGGAAGGGGAGAATGGAGTCAGACAACCATAGGCAATAGAACTTCAGCTTGAGTCTAGATGGTGGGGACCCATGAAGGTGTTTGATCAGAGACAGATGTGTGTGGGCAAAGATTCCAAGCTACGCCACAAGCACCATCTGTTTTCAGGCAGTTTGGGATAACACTACAGTATATAGGTATCATGTTGGCTGTAATGAGCCAAGCAGAACACACATACTGAACACATTCCTTCTTTCATGGCTCCTCACATTTGTAAACTCTTTAAAATCACCATGTCCGTTCGGTATGCATCTGATCTCATTTATCCCTTGCCGCAAACCTATGAAGATTTTTCCCACTTTAGGTGAAGAAAACAACGCTCAAAGAGGTTAGGTGATTT
Organism: Mellivora capensis; assembly: GCA_004024625.1. Lineage (NCBI taxonomy): Eukaryota > Metazoa > Chordata > Mammalia > Carnivora > Mustelidae > Mellivora > Mellivora capensis. The sequence continues at coordinate 106,473 of PISX010003542.1, forward strand.
GTCATCTGGTCACATAACTAGTTAGTGACAAAGTAGACACTGGAATCTTTTGCATGCAGATCCAGAGAATTCCCTATTATGTGACAGGGTCCCCAGCATATAGTTCTCATTGTACTGCTAACCACCAGCCCGTAAAATATGGGTCCTCATATGTGGAAAATATTATCCTAGGGAAACAAGAGAGCTCTCATTGCAGAAATATGAAATTATTTTCTGGAAACTGATACTTCTGGAAAATGCAGCTAAATATTCTTTTATGTATTCAGGACAGGACCAAGAAAATTCAAATTAGATTAAGGGAGATGTCAAACAAAGCATCAGGTCATCTAAAAAAAAAAATCAAGCTTGGATGGGGACAGATTTTCTAAGAGGACAAGTTCAAGGAAGGGTGCATTACATTCATCCTTGAAAATGTAAAATGCACAATAAATACCCCTTCCATTTGATTTGTCCTTCAGGGCAATCTCAAAACAGCTGATTCTCCAAATAACCCCTTAGCATAGGCATGGTAAGTATTATTATGCCTTCCTTGGTAAATGAGAATATTGAGGCTCATTAACTTACCCAGGGTCACACAAGTAAATACTGGAGCTGAAACTCAGGTGGTTTTTATAGCTCTTAATTCAACTTTCACTGCCTTTAGATGCATATCAGGCCATTTGAGATTTAATAATAAGGTGTTATAGACTGTGTATTTGATTCGGGATGCATAATCTAGTCTAGTGGTTCTGCCAACTGGTCAACCACATCTTTTAGGTTTTATTGGGATAGATTTTTGTTTAGGCTTCGGGAAGTGCTCTCCAGGTCAGAATAGGATGCTTGGGAATTTTACCATTTATATCCCTAAGTGTTTAAATGCTTTAAAATATCCAGAGTTGGTGATAAGTACCTCCTAAGGTTCCATTTATTTGTATTTATTCTTTAAACAGAGAGGCAAGTGTCAGCCAGCTTATAGGGGAGTAGCTAGAGCCATAAACAATTTGGGAAGCTTAATAATGAATTTGGTAGGGGGTGTGAGCAGGGCTTTCCCATAGTTCTCTCAGGGCTGGAGCAGAAGCAGAGAGAGAGGGAAGGAGAGAGGGACCCCCCCTCCCCGGGCTCTTCTCCCAGCACACGAAGAAGAATGTCATCGCCTGGTGTGGAGGGCAGTCCAGCTCACACCTCAGTTTTTAAATCCATTCACACAATCGTTACAAATTCTGTTTGTTTTTAACTTGAACAATAATGCATGAATAATACATTCTCGCTCTAAAATCTTCTAACAGGAGAGGTGGAACTACCATCTTCCTTGACCAGCACTCAGTCTCGCTCTCCCCTCCCCAAAGAATTTTCTCCTCCCTCGATTTTGGGCATATCCCTCCAGACAATTGTCTGTAAATTTACCTTTATGCTCACTGTGCATTTGGAAACATATAGGTCTATTTTGATAGTGGCCTCCCATTAAAGGAGGCCTCCCATATAATGCCGCCCATTATAGTGGCATCCCATTAAAGATACTTAGAAGTGGGGTGCCTGGGTGGCTCAGTGGGTTAAAGTCTCTGCCTTCGGCTCAGGTCATGATCCCAGGGTCCTGGGATCGAGCCCCGCATCGGGCTCTCTGCTCAGTGGGGAGCCTGCTTCCCTCTCTCTCTGCCTACTTGTGATCTCTCTCTGTCAAATAAATAAATAAAATCTTAAAAAAAAAAAGATATTTAGAAGTCAGTTACCTGAAGACACTCTGTAAGTTCTAGAATTTGCCCCATTAACATGATCTCTATGCCCCATAATGCATTTAAGAACCCATCACTGGTCTCAGCACTCAGACCCTTCACAGGGCATCAGTCTCCTATGCTCAGTCACGCTCAAAGAAGCACAGTCTAGTTCAGCAATAAACTCCTAATAAACCGGTATTTGGGAGAAAGTGACAGTGATCTACAAAACCATATTCCAGTTCTGCAAACAAGTAAGTTACAGTGAATGTCAAAATAGGATCTCCCGGCCTGGAGGAAAGACTCAGGCAGCACCAGTGGACACCATCGATGCATATAGAAGGATGTTAGACTTGTTCCTGCCCAAGGTGCAGACTGTTATTCTGGGATAAAAAGAAAAAGCTTTTAATGACCTGATTTTAAAAGCCAAACCCAATGAAATCTTCAGAACAACAGAAACGTCATCCTTTGCATCTGTGGGTTCCTCCAGTAACTCCAGGAGCATCCGCTCGAAGAAGAGAAAGTCACGGCGGTGTTTCCTCTCTAGAACTTCCGGAATGATGTCAGTGTGTAGTATGCTAATCGGAGACTGAGCACAGTCACTGTTTGTTCCATTCCCTTGTGATTAATATTCATTGCTGCCGCCTTGGCATATGAAGTGATTGTCCTTTGTTCATGGTGCACGTGTGGGCAGCAGCAGACACTGAGGAAACACAATTTTAGGCCATTTACAAAAGCCCAGCTCCCAGAACAGATGGATCAGAGGCTGTCCACCTACATTGTACTTCAAGGCACCCTACCTCTCTGTCTGCTGCAAAACTGACTCGAGGTGTCTTCTTCAGTAATGAGCAAGGATTGAGAACATGAGTGTTGCCTTTCACTGACCCTGAAAGGTTGAGAAATGACTGTAGCTATGATAAAGCTCTGTACACTTAACTGAATTTTTTCATGGAATCAGCTTCTCCTTGAATAATACCCATGGAGTACATGTTAGATATTGGCACTTGGGGGACAATTTGCTAGAACTTTCTGTATGAGCCTTGAGCTAACGTGCTCTGGAGATGAATTTTATAAGAAATGTGGGGTTTGGGTGGGGCATGCCCAAATCTGATGTTGCATGCTGATAAGGCAGAATTATGTTCGCTTTCAGTGACTATTATGGAGTCACACTAGAATTTCATTGTGTGCAGAATCGCAAACTGCCAGCCATCTTCAAAGAACGAAAGGAAAGACCAAAATGCCATTATTTGTTGACTTGCTATTTTTTATTAGACCTGCAAGGCCCCAGTTTTTTTCCACAATGAAGAGGAATTCCCTGTGGTTAGAAATCCAAAAGGCTATGGGACTTGATCTCCTAAATTCATTGGCAATTATGGTAGAAACTGAACTCCGAGAGAGAGAGATGGCCAAAGCCACAGGAGCTGACTAGACTCGCCTTCTTTTCTACTTGGAGTCAAGAGTGGTGTGTGGCTCTTGAATAACACGGGTTAAGGCATTAGCATAACTGGCTTATTTTCATCTCAGTGGGTAGATGAAGCCCCAGAAAGTGGTCTCCATCTCTAGGTGCTGCTTGATAACTAGAAATAAACAGTGTTGAATGAGGAAATGGCCTGAAGAGAAGTTGTGCAAAACAGAATTCTAGAATAATAAGAGTTTAGATCTGGAAGGAAACATGGAGCTCCCGTACTGTAGGGATTCTCAGCTGGTAGAGGTGGGGGAGAAAACTATATCAAAATCTTGGGGCTCTGCAGTTTGAAAAATCTCCTCTAGGTAATGCTGAAATGGGCTGCCCCTCATTTTACTAATGAGGTTCAGAAACAATGGAACATTTATTTAAGGTTATATAATTTATAAAAAGGCTAGAGTTTGAGTCTAAGTCCTATGGCTGTTTCCTATCATGCAATTATAATATTTCATCTTGAAATCCCATTTCCTCCTCCTCCTTCTCCTCCTTCTCCTCCTCTTTCTTACTGATGACGGGTGGGGAGAGCTAAAGGAGAAAAGAAGAGAAAGGGAAAGGATTGATCAACACATTACAAGAATAGAGCATTACTTTTTTGTCCCAGATTTTGATCACTTTGATATATCAAAAATCCAAGTGTTTTCATAAAATGCCAGTTGGATGGATCACTAGGTCACACACACACACATACACACACACTAAAAATAAGGAATAGCAGCAGATTGGGGGGGGGGAGTGTTAAAATGATGTCTGCATTTCTCAGACTCTTGGGTTTCCATTCTTGTGGCCACCACCCAGGACTAAGACCCTCATCACCCCTCCCCTAGACAATATCACTGGAGTCCTAAATGGTCTTCCTACCCGTAGACCTCCATTGTTTTGACCATCCTTTAGACCAGAGCATACAATTTTGTGGCCACATCATTCTTGTCTTCCATAAACCTCAGTGTATCTGATCCCACCACTCACTGAGTAAGGACAAAACTTCTTAGGTGGGTTTCTTGTCCCGAGTTACTTTTGCTGCTTTTTAAGCCTTATTACTCCTTACTTTCCAGGTGTTATAAATGTCCTGTCCCAAAACAAGGACCATGCTTTGGTGACTCTGTGGCTTTGCTCATATTAATCCTTCTCCCCATACACTCATTACTATACTCCTTATCTCCACTTACCAAATTCTGCCCATCCTTCAGAACTTGAGCACAAATGTAGAATATGTTATTTAGTGCTTCCGTAGCCCCAGGGACCCATGATGACTTATGTCATAGTTACTTATAGACATCTCTTACCTCTTCCATTAGATCATAAACTCTGTTGGACTCTCACGTTTCTTAGCATTCCTTTGAGGCCTTATTTGTTTTGATGTAGCAGGTCAGTGGGAGGCATGAATGACTCAGCAATGGTCTTATACAGGCAGAGGAAGAAATCCAGCACAAGATTTAGCTATCAGTAAAAGAAAAAGTATATACCACACTAAAATATAGATTAACCCTGTACATTTAGTATTTCCACATGTTACCAACATGAAAATGTAAATTGTCCATATAGAAATACTGTGCCTCTATTCTCCTTCCAGCAAAAGGAAGAAACAGATTTAAAAATTTTTTTAATTCCAGTATATCAATGTACAGCATTATATTAGTTTCAGGTGTGCAATATGGTGATTCAATTTCCATACTTTACTCAGTGCTCATCATGACGGGTGGGGAGAGCTGAAGGAGAAAAGAAGAGAAAGGGAAAGGGTTGATCAACACATTATAAGAATAGAGCATTACTTTTTTGTAATCCTTTCACCTATTTCACCCCCCCCCCTTTCTCACCTCCCCTCTGGTGACCATCAGTTTGTCCTCTAGTTGAAAGTCTGTTTCTTTGTTTGCCTCTTTTTTCTTTGTTCATTTATTTTGTTTCTTAAATTCCACATATGAGTAAAAGCCTACGGTACTTGTCTTTCTCTGACTGATTTATTTTGTTTAGCATAATACACCTTAGTTCCATCCACATTGTTGTAAATGCCAAGATTTCATTCTTTTTTATGGCTGAGTAATACTACACACACACACACACACACACACACACACACACACAGTAGGCTAATGTGTGCCATTTTAACTTGATTGAGGGAGAATTCCCTAATCTTTACTATTAAGGGTAGAGCAAACTGATTTGCTACTCCGCTCAATCCTTCCTCTCAGTAGACTACATTATTATCAAGCCGATTTCACCAGTAAGGACATTGAGATGCAGAGAGACTGAACAGTTTGTCCTGAGTCACTTGATGAGGAAGGGGCAAAACAGGAAGTCGCCACCATGCGTCTGAGTTTAAAGCTCAGGCTCTTAACCAAGACACTAACACCCATCTTGGTAATCCAGTGTGCCGGGGTGCAGAGAACGTGGTCTGAGAATATTGAAGATGGAATGCATTGCCGACAAAGGGAAGGGGCTTATAGATGATTCTGGAAATTTTTTTCCAACCTCCAGATTCAGGGGAGATTTAGTCCATCTCTAAAAGATATGTTTACTTTAAAGAGAACAGAGGTCACAGATGGGCTGACTGGCATGATACCTGCAGAAGAGAGGTTGTAGTCCGTTCAGTGAATTTTCCCTCATGCCCCACTTAGTCACAGTAGGAAGAAGTTATATAATGCCTGTGCAAGAGCCGATTAAGAAAGAGATACTAGAAAACTGTAGGAAATGCTTCCTCAGTGAGGTGTTGAGTGAGGAAATAGGATGGTACAAATAAGATGTAGCAAACTAGCAGCCCCTAGGCCAAATTAGACCCACCGATAAGCTGTTATTCATTAGTTTTTGGTTGATTTTTACCCTGCTCATTTTTGTGCAGTTTTTTTGTTTGTTTGTTTTTGCTTTTTAAATAATTAGTTACCAATATCTTAAAGTAAGGATATTTACCATGCTTTTCTTGGAGAGACAAATCTGGCACCATTGGATCTGAATGCACAGGTCAACCATCCAGTGTCTCTAGAAGGTTCTTACCATGCCCTGTCTTCTTATAGCTTGCCTGCTTCACTGAGTATGTCATCTACCCAGCTCTTGTAGTCATTTGGGCATAGCCCCTGCCCTTTACACCAGCTTGAAGAGTATTTTTTAAGTCATTGGAGTTCACTACCTGGAACAAGGCATAATTTTATTTCTGAAGTAATTTTGTATAAAGGAGCATTAAAGAAAACAAACTTGCAGTATATCTAAAGAACATCCACAGAACAGTTGAAAGCTTAGGTCTTGAATACCAAATTCTGACTTCTGGCCTGTTTTACAGATACACACTAAAACATACTTCAAGTATGGACATTAATATATCACTGTAACCATATACTTCCAGCTGGGTCCATGCTTTTTTTTTAATTTTTTTAATTTTAATTTATTAATTTTTTTTAAAGATTTTATTTATTTGGCAGAGAGAGAGATCACAAGTAGGCAGAGAGGCAGGCAGAGACAGAGAGAGGGGGATGCAGGCTCCCCACTGAGCAGAGAGACCAATGCGGGGCCCGATCCCAGGAACCTGGGATCATAACCTGAGCTGAAGGCAGAGGCTTTAACCCACTGAGTCATCCAGGCGCCCCTTCATGCTTATTCTTTAATCTTACTTTATTTGTGCTTTTCTAAAATAAGATCATTCTTAAGCATTGCATTTACAGAAATAGATCTTAAATTTATATTGGTTTTTACAGAATATAGGTTTGGTAGAAAGTAATTTATCAATAGAGAGACAGGTGGGCACATTTTTTAAATACATACTAATGAAATTTTAACTGTTGAAGAAGAAAATGTATCTTGACACACTTATCTCAGGTTCAGTCTTCTGTTTTGTATTGTTTTGTTTTGTTTTAAGCTATGATTGAGGTGCCAGGGTGGCTCAGTTGGTTAAGTCTGACTCTTGATCTCAGCTCAGGTCATGATCTCAGGGTCCTGGGATCGAGTCCCGCATCAGGCTCTCTGCTCAGTGGGGAGCCTGCTTCCCTCTCTCTCTCTCTGCCTGCCTCCCTGTCTACTGTGATCTCTCTCTGTCAAATAAATAAATAAAATCTTTAAAAAAAAAATCTGCGCTTTGTTTCCTTGTAAATTTTCTGACATAGACGGCAATGTCAATGTCATTTTTAAAGTAAGTTCCAGAAAATGCTTTTTCTTGAAAGGCCTGTAACAAAAATTATATTCTTGGGACTACTATAGTTTTTGGCCTGAACATTTATCTAGACATAAAGGAAAATTATTACTCCTTGTAGATATCTACTAATCTGTTGTTATAAACTCAAGAAAAATCCAACAGACTTTATCTAAATTCGGTCAAACTTATCACCTCCATATCACAGAAAGAAAGGACTCTCAGCCTAATGCATCGATGGACAAAATGATGAAAAATATTCTAAAACTGCCAGCTTTGCCAAGATCTGAGATAAAACTGAGGGACAGGTCTCCCCACACAGCAAGTGAGCCAGAGACAGAGCAATATGGACAAACCATGACATATGCTAATTCAGAGGAACAGCCGCAGAAATAGATCAGCATTTCCCAGAGTGCACTGTGAGGAAGGAATACTGATAACCCTAGATATTAGTAAGTGTTATTCCAAAAATTTAAAAATCTCTGATTAGATAAATCTGATGATAAATGTGTAAATGAAGTCATTTTCTTTTTATTATAGGATTCTCTGAGTTTTTATAATATTACCGTGTTCATATGAATTCCCAACGAAGATATACGGCATACAGTGATTTTCCTAAAAGAAACCCTGTTTGGATAGAATATCTCTTTGGATGAGGACTCCACATAAAATACCTTGAGTGTTGATTAAGGTCAAGTTCAGCTACAGGAGACAGAATCCTAAACTTCAGTAATAGTGACTTATTTCTCTCACAAGTGAAAAAGAAGTTTAGAAGCAGGCCAGGACTGACATGGCCTTCAACTCAGGTCATGATCTCAGGGTTCTGGGATCGAGCCCCACATCAAGCTCTCTGCTCAGTGGGGAGCCTGCTTCTCCCTCTCTCTCTGCCTGCCTCTCTGCCTACTTGTGATCTCTCTCTGTCAAGTAAATAAACAAAATCTTAAAAAAAATATGTAGGATTGAACTATGTGGGGAAAATAAGTAAAGGAAAAATAACTACATGAATAGTAGGAAGCTGATCTCATTCTTTGAAACCAATCTTTAACACCCTTTAACATAGTCTTCACCCTCGTATTAAAAATACCTTTTTGTTAAGACTTGTATGCAAACATCTGCCTAATTATAATATCTCCATCTATCCATGGTTGGGGAGACAATGTCCAAATCTGGAAAATGTTCATCATCCAATCATAAAATTAGTTCTGACCCAACTAAGAAATAAATCACTACGTTAATGCCTTTAAAAGGAGGGAGATTTGTGATCAACCTTTTCTGCTATTCAGAATTAGTCTGGAAATAGGTTGACCTCAAAATTATCATGGTTTGCTCAGTCACTATTGATGCTTGGTTCTGACCCATAGCAAATTACAGTATAATTTACTTATCAATATTTCCCTGGTGCTGAGGATGATTCTACGGTTGACCCTTGAAAACATGGAGGTTAGGGCCACTGACCCCTGCACTGTTAAAAACCTCCATGTAACTTCTGACTCTCCATAAACCTAAGTCCTAATACCCTACTCTTGACCAGAAACCTTACTGATAACACAGTCAATTAACAGATATTTTTATGTTGTATGTATTATACACTATATTCATACAATAAAGTAAGCTAGAGAAAAGAAAATGTTATGAAGAAAATCATAAGAAAGAGAAAATACAGTTACAGCACTGTATGTCTATTTATTGAAAAAAACAAACCCATGAGTAAGTGGACTCATGAGGTTCAAATCCATGTTGTTCAAGGGTCAACTGTATATGATGTTAATAACCCTCCACAAAATTATAGAAAACCAGTACAATTCCTGACTGCTAGAAACTGTGTTAAGTGGTCTGTTATAACACTGTCCCTTTATCTTCATCAGATTTTATTGCTATTTTTCAAATGGAAACTAAGGCATGGAGAAGTTAAGTAAGCTGACATTCATATCTAGGAAGCAGCAGATGCTGGGTTTGAGCTTAGTTTCTGGACCCCTATGCTGTATGTCTCCAACTTGGGAAGAGACGATTCATCTGTTTGGAAGTATTTATACATATTTGACATTATCTCTACAAGCGAATCTCAGTATTCCATGTTTGCATGTAACAGAACAATGCACACTTCTTTTTTTTTAAGATTTTTTTATTTAGTTATTTGACAGAGAGAGAGAGAAAGAGAGATCACAAGAAGGCAGAGAGGCAGGCAGAGAGAGAGGGAGAAGCAGGCTCCCCTGCTGAGCAGAGAGCCCGATGTGGGGCTCGATCCCAGGACCCTGAGATCATGACCTGAGCCAAAGGCAGAGGCTTAACCTACTGAGCCACCCAGGCACCCACACTTCTTGTTTATTATCAAGAATAGGTAGAATGCCCCCTTGACTCGTTAATCTAATCATGGTGCCTGTGTGGCATGGTGTTTCCACAGCACATCCAAGAATACAATTCTGAACATGCTTGGTCCAATAAGATTTGAAAATACTTTGATCCTCTATAAATAGCTTCACCAAATCATCATTACAGTATAGAGTTTTCAAAAGAAATTATTCCATTTTCCCCTTACAATCTTTGAGGCTTAGTTTCATAGATAAACTTTCAACAATTTTAAGAAAAGGGATTGAATGCTGGTTTCAGCTGATTATATAAAAAAGTGATGATGGATAAGTGGTCTTTTAAAAATCAACATCTGTTCCCTGTGTATCCTCTAGTCATATTTGCTTAGTTTACAATTCAGGCAAAATCTGGGCTGTTTTTAGCAAAGCCAACACATCAATGGAGGAAAACGCTGAATACCATTCTGATTTTGCATATTTACTTCACTGTCCTCGGAGTCTTTATTACTGGTGATGATTCAAGTATCATTGTAGCATGAAGATAAAACCAACAGCTACACTCTTCCATCTACAGACAGTTCCTGTTATAGGTGCATTGAACGCCTGGGGGTTGAGTCTTAAAACAGAGCTAAAATCCTGACTGCATAATGGGATTGTTGACTTCATCTCTTTGAATACTAGAAAAATTGCCACATGAAACGATAAAATTTACAAGGAATAAAATACCGATATTTATTGTGCAATAAAATGCAAAGAGGTCCTGTTAAAATAGGTTGCCATTTCCACCATATTCTGAAGTAGTGAGGTGCGGGTGTTTGAAGTAGGTTTGATTCTGACTTGATCGATAAGCTCGTTGTTTTGCTAGCTGTGTGATTTACTTGAGTCATCTGGTGTTTTCTCAAATTCCCCATCTATAAAATGAAGATAGTACAGTAGTACTTGTCTTACAGAGTTTTTCCAAGAATTAAGAGACTAGGGGTGCCTGGGTGGCTCAGTGAGTTAAGCCTCTGCCTTTAGCTCAGGTCATGATCCCGGGGTCCTGGGATCGAGCCCCGCATCGGGCTCTCTGCTCAGCTGGGAATCTGCTTCCCTTCCTCTCTCTCTGCCTGCCTCTCTGCCTACTTGTGATCTCTGTCTGTCAAATAAGTAAATAAAATCTTAAAAAAAAAATAAAAGAAAGAAGAAAATATAGGGAAAGCTGCTAGTGGGTCCCCAATGAATGTCAGTTGTTCTTGTTAATATTAGTAATAGATGTACCTGTTCTCTCCAGCTCATGAGCCCTAATTTTCCTACTGAAATGTATTTGACCCCTTTTTTACACTTACCATACACTTTTAATATCAAGTTGCTGAATTACTGGAAAAGTACTTAAGAAATGTATGATCTTTTCAAAACTTTCCCATCGATTGGTGGGAAATCTGTTGTAACCAGCCGTCGATGGAGTGTAGATTTCCAATTATGAGATATGCCAGCCTCTCGCAATATTGTTTGCTGTATGTTCCCACCATAAGAGATAAAATGGAATGACCCAAGATAGAAAAATAAAGTGACTCTAGCATTCCACATATTTTTATCAAGCGGAAGAAAAATCACACCTTTGTTTTCCAGACTATGGATATCCATGACACATGCAACTTTTTTTTAAGATTTTTATTTTTTATTTATTTGAGAGAATGAGAGCCAGAGAGATCACAGAGGGAGAAGGAGAAGCAGACCCCCTGCTGAGCAGGGAGCCTGACGTGGGGCTCGATCTCAGGACCCTGAGGCCATGACCTGAGCAGAAGGCAGACGCTTAACCGACTGAGCCACCCAGGGGCCCCCACATGTGTTGTTCTTATATCTGTTACGAACCTTGAGAATCAGAGGTTATATCCCAAAGGACAGTGGCATTCTGGGAAAAAAAGTGAGTGAAACCAAGGCTGGCTTAGGAAAAATCATATTGATGAGGTAAACTCACTGTTATTACTTTCCAGTGAAATATGTAAAATGAACTGAATGAATAAAAAATTGCGCTTCATTTTCAAAAGAAATGGTTACCTAACAAATCTAATTATTGATCTCAGAAATGAAAAGTTTAAAAATTCAAGAAAACAATCAAGTGATTTTAAATCCTTCACTAAAAAACAACTAGCTGTTTTAGGGAGGATTCATATCACTGAAATATGGAAATTTTAAGAAAAAAAATTTCCATCCTTTTTATTCAAGAAGAACCATCTCTTTACTAAATTATTGCAAATATAAGCAGTGTTTTTATTTTCCTATATGATGTGGCTGGAGCAACCAACATTGTAGACTGCTGGCTTAAGCCTCTTGCTTCTGAACAGCTTTGAGAAGAAGCTCTTCCAGATAATGCAATTGTCCAACAAATGACATTTATATCCATAGGAATCCAAATTTGATTTTAACCATGTTCGATGAAAAACCCTTTCTGAAACATATTAAACACCCACAGCCCTTTCCAAATAGGAAATAAATAGCAAAATCTGACACCTTCTCAGGAACCAGGATCGTGGTAATGGGGACACAGAGAAAACGTGTGCTGCTCTCAGCAGTCGCCTGCCGCTCGGTTTATAGGACGCACGGCTGCCATCTGCTTGCTGCTGACTCTTTGCTCTCTCCCGTAAAGCTAGCATAGGAAAGGTGTCGCTTCCCTCGCTCCAGAGAGGAGTCTACATAAAACCAGTTACTAATGAAAGCCTTTCTCCCAAATGGCTCCCTTACCATCTGGTAGGCACCCACTTCTCAAAGTGACCGGCAACATCGGCATCACTTGGGAGCTCGTCATCAGAGCTGAGGGATTTCAAGTCCCAACCCAAGCCCCCCCAGAGCGGAGTCTGTTAGTGAACCAGGTTCCCCGCTGACTGGTCAGGCACGCCGAGGTTTGACAAGGGCTGATTCTGATCATCGTCACTATCACGCATCAGATAGTGGCTCTAGTTCAATCCCAGTTACCTTGACCTGTTCTTATTAACACTGAATTTGTCGAGGGTTTGTAAAGGTTTTTTGTTTTGTTGTTTTTTTTTTTTTTTCCCTCACCAATTCAAGGAACCATGCTCTGGTACTTTGGAAAACGCTTATTTTTTTACACCTGTGCTTATTTTGTAGCGGAGAGGTGGAGGAGAGGGGGACTGCGACAAATTTGAAAGAGCAATGAGTTAGACATTGCCCTTCACTGTAATGGGAACTTGGCCTAGTGGTTACAGCTCTGCCGGTTTCCACCGCCTGAAACAGTCCTCAAGTCCCTTCCAACGTGTAATGACTATGTGCGTGCAAGTGTAGCAACAGGCATGTTTCTCAGGTCTTCAGTTACATTCTTTGGAGCAGAGTTTCAGATACAAGCAATGTCATATCCTCCAAAGAAGGAGTTTTTCATTTGAAACAAAGACCATAAAGTCATAATTAGCGGCCAAGATGGGAATCCAGGTCTCAGCATTCAGGCCCACGGTGCCAGTAAATTCTCCAGAAATGTGTAAATGAAAAAGGAGCTCATAGAATCTTGGATTATGAACAGCCAATCTCAAATGTTCCAGCTGCCCATAGTTTTATAAATTCTTCTTATACTCCAGAATTATTGAGTAAATATTTTCAATCATGACATGAAGTATTTTCAAGAAATCACTAATGGGGCTGTATGGTATATTTGGAAGTCATTAAGAAAATAGATCCTGACTTCTCATCACGAGGAAGAAAAATTTTTTCTTCTTTGGGTTTTTTTTTTTTTGTGTATTTACAGGAGATGATGGATATTAATTAAATTTATAGCAGTGATCATTATTTTTTTCACAGTTTATGTAAGTCAGATCATTATGCCATACAGCTTAAACTTTCACAATGTCGTGTGATAATTATGTTTCAGTAACACTGTAAAAATAAATGAACAGTGAAGGAATAAATGAGTAAAAGAAACTTAACATCTCAAAAAGGACTTTCATGTGGGACGCCTGGGTGGCTCAGTCAGTTGAGCATCCAACTCTCCATTTCAGCTCAGATCATGATCTCAGGGTCGTTAGATCAAGCCCCATGTTGGGCTCCAGGCTTATTACAGAGATGGAGTCTGCTTGTCCCTCTCCCTCTGCTCCTCTCCCCCATCCCACCACTCCTGCGTGCTCACTCTCTCTCACAAATAAATAAATCATACTTTCAAGAAATTAAATGGAAATTTTAAAAAAATTATACTCGGTAGCATTACTAAGGGGAAGAGCTGAACCACTCAACTTCATGGTCATCATTCCCACCAAAGGTTATGTAAATAAAATTTCCCAAAATATACTTTACACTGAACAAAATATATGCTTTTTCACTTTGCTCCATCCATGTTACAAATAATAATAAAATTCATTCTTTTTAAATGATTAGGAAAAATAACTCAGTGCTAGAATTTTTTCCCAGGGACAAGGATGACTTCCACAGCTCATGGTAAGGATGGAATGATACTTCACTGGGTGGCTCCATTACTTATCAGGCATTTTAAACCGTAAACTATGGGTCTTAGCCCTGGGGATGCCGTCCTGAGCCACATGGGGTGTCCAGGGAACTTGTGAGCAGAAAAAGTGGCAAGGACAGGAAAGCATCATGCGTTTTACCTATGAAAGTACAAGTGAGAAAACAAGAGGTAAGAGGAAGAAGGAATACTAATCATTAACAAAGTTACAGTAAGAGTTCTGACAAGGGAGTATCAATAGGGGGCAAGGACTGCAAAGAAGCAAACAGTTGGAAATAGGAAGAAGCAGAAAACTAACATTTCTTTTCATAGGCTTTCATCCACAGTATAGGTTTTATAAGTTCTTAAGGCCAATCTGAATCATTCTTGTTCTCTCAACACTAAATTGCATAAAGTAGAAAGCACTTAATGGAATGCTGGAGAATAAAATGTGAGTTATTAAAAATATGGTGTAGAAGACAGGCTAAGAATGTTATTCATATACTTTTGAAGAGAATGAGGTTTCAGGAGAAGTGTTTAAAATAAAATGACTAGTATATACATATAGCTAAAGATACGTATATAGACATATCCAGAGAGAGAGAGAGTCATTTAAAATATCAATACGGGGTGTCTGGGTGGCTCTGTCGGTTAAGTATCCCCCTTCGGCTTGGGTCATGATCCCAGGGTCTTGGGATCAAGCCCGACAATGGGCTCTCTGCTCAGCGGGCAGTCTGTTTCTCTCTCTCTCTCTCTCTCTCAAATAAATAAAATCTTTAAAATATCAATGCCATCTATGATAGAGGGCAATTTAAAATATTTGAGTTACAAATAGTTCATTGAATTAGAATACTTTCAACATGATTTTTGTAATGAATAAATATTGGGTCGAGACATAAATAACTACAGTTCATTTATAATGTGTTTTTAGGCTTTGTGCTTTTAGGTCTTTTATAACATTCACACTGTGTTATATGAACCAATATACATACAGAAGGAATGAGGAAAGAAGGTGGGAAAGGAGTGGAATTATTTTTTTTTAACTGGGGTTATTGTTTTCGTTTTTTTTTTTTACTACTTATTTAAATTGAGGTATAACTGAAATATAACATTATATTAGTTTCAGGTGTACAACATAATGATTTAATATCTCTATATATCACAGAATGGTTGTAACATAAGTCTAGTTAACATCCATCACCATATGTGGTAACAGATTTCTTTCTTATGACGAGAACTTTTCTTTAAGTTTTTTTTATTATCTAAGCAATCTTTACACCCAACGTGGGGCTCGAACTCACCACCCTGAGATCCAGAGTCACATACCCCTCTGACTGAACTGGACAGGCACCCCCTTACGCCAAAAACTTTCAAGATCTACTCTCTCAGGAACTTTCAAATGTCAATACAGTGTCATTGACTATAGTCACCATGCTGTTACATCCCCATGACTTACTCATTTTGTAAGTAGAAGTTTGTACCTTTTGACTCCCTTCCTCCATTTTGCCTATCTCCCACCCCCACCTCTGGCAATCACCAGTCTGTTCTCTGTATCTATGAGCTTGTCTTTTTTGTTGTTGCTTTTTTTTTTAAATGTAATTTTTTTCACATGTAAGTGAAATCATACACTGCACTTTCTTTATCCATTCGTCGGTCAGTGGACACTTAGGTGGCTCCCATGTCTTGGCTCTTGTAAGTAATGCTGTGAACATAATGCTGGATGTATATACCTTGTGCTTTTCTTCCCTTCAAATAAATACCCAGGAGTAGAATTACTGGATCATACGGTATTTTTACTTTTGATTTTGTTAAGGCTGTAGAATTTTCCATAGTGGCTGCACCAATTTAAATTCCCACCAGCAGTGCACAAGCAGTCCTTTTCTCCACATCCTCACCAGCCCTTGTGACCTCTTATCAATTTCTAACAGGTGTGAGGTGACATTTTATTGTGGTCGTGATTTCCATTTCCCTGATGATGAGTGACGTTGAGCTGTATCTGTACGTCTTTGGGAAAATGCTTATTCAGATCCTCTGGCCATTTTGCCATTGGATTCTGTGGGGTTTTTTTTTTTTTCTATTTCATTTTTAAATAAGGAGCAGTGAAAAAGTGAACTCTATTGTGAAATATAGTTCAAAGGTATTTTATAATGGAAGTTACTTTGGGTCATCCTATGCAACTTGAGAAGTCATTTTACAAGTTTATCATATTTGCACATAATTATTAGGAGTGTAGGACAGATATGCATGGAGAGCCAGCTGTGTGTTGTGAATATTTTGAAACGTAGTTACATAAGAGTAAATTAGCAAATCTAAAATCATCCCCATGCTGTTCCTTTCCAATTGAGATCAAAGATGGAACCAAAACAATGACAGATCTGCAAAGATGATTTGAAAATTAAATTCCGTGATTTCTGCTTTTTCTTTCATTTATGTAAAACTAGCGATACTCCTCAAGAGACAAGCATGACAAGGCCAACAATGACATTTCCTCTGTAAGTTATTTAATCAGTATATTGAATTTAATTGAGCCAGCTGAATCTCTTTCTTCCATGAGCTTCCCACCCTCCCAGTGCTGTAGAGATCTAACTCGACAGAGGTTAGCAGTACATTGGTAACTGTTAGAAGAGTTTAAAGCAAATGCTGTGTCAATTCTGTGTAATTTCTGTGTCTCACCACTAATTAATTTCTATAGTCTATGCTGCCATCATTAGTATGCCTTTATATTGGATCTTTTGTCACTCGCCAGTTGTTTCCAGCCAGCGTACAAGCTCTTGAAAGGCCATGCTGTGTGCTTTTGACTTCTCTGACGCTTCACCATAGCACTGGGCACACAACAGCCCCTAATACCACTTGATTGATCATTTGAAATGCAGGCAGCGTGTGAGCAGCAACAGTCAGTGGTTTGCGAAAGCTGAAGTAGATCGTCTCCCGGTTATCCTGGAGAGCACATTTTATTCTATGTCTGAATCTCTTTGTTGAGAGCACCTGGAAAATTCTTGGTTAGAACCCAGCAGTTCAAACGTAAAGAAGCTAAAGAAATCGTCCTTTTCTACGAAGACTCTTGTCTGTTAAAGTCCTCTGGTTTCTTATTAAACCATCTCTGTGGTTTGAAAGCATTAAACAACACCATCTGCCATAGTGGCCATGTCCCTGTAATGAGAGAATTTATCAAGATCTGTTGAGTTCATAGGCATTTAAGCTTACGTTTGTTCTTTGCCCGATGTGTAAAAGCTTCTACTGGGCATGTTAAAAAACAAAACAAAACAAAAAGGCAAATGCCAAAACGCTCAACTTTTATGGGCTCTATCTAGCCTGGAGGTGATTTACAGAAAACATGACTCATATGCCACCTGGGTTCATCATGAAAAAGACTAAATACTCTCCAAACCACCTGCTTGTCGCCTCGTCTTTCATACCTAAGGAGTCCTATCCAGCGTGAATCATGGGCCCTCTGCTGTTATTACTCCCAAGGAAGAAATATAATTCCAAAGGTCTTACCAGTCTGTTCTTCTAAATCACTAGGGCTGTTAGAGACTTCGGAAATATTTTTATGTGGAAAATTTACTTTAAGCTCTAGCACGTTTCCTTCACTCTTTTAAAGCATAACACTGCACGACTCAAAAGAATTCAGATAAGTGGAAGGCATTTTAAAGTTAATTGCTCCATTTTACAAATTGCATTGCTCGAATTCAAGAGTAAAAGCCATTTCCTAGTTTTTGTCAGGTACCTCTTTCCCTGTGTTTCGGATGTCACTTCATTCATAAAATCTACAAAGATTGAACAGCCTTATTATGCAGTTCTTTCTGGTAATGCCCTTCACTCTTGACTTTGCAAATTGAAATATATTTTATTGATCAGATGCATTAAGTTTTCAGGCACTCTCCAGCATATTCTACCTCACCAGCCCTTTAATAACACCTGCTTCAACATAAACAATGTGTGTCCCTTGGATAAATCCTTGCCTTTCAGTAATGGCTCCGAAATGGCCAAAATGCTCCTGAGTCCTCATACGTTCCCAAGACATTTCTTAGCACTTGAATAAAAAATTACAGAGGGGTTTTTAGGCTTGAAGTTGACCTGTTTTGATGAGCCATTTCATTGTGAAATCCATTCAGAAACCACATAACTCATTCTCCATCAAACATCTTTATGTAAGTTTCAGAAGAATTACTATTTCCAAAACACTGCCTCCATTAAGCAAGAATTTCCTTCACTATACATAGACAAGGCAGACTTTGAATGAGATGAATGCACATTCGCTGACTATACCAATACGTCCTGTGAACCTAGTCAAGATTAATAGGTTTACGAACAGATGGACCATTTTACAGATTCGCAACACATATCCAACACCCACGCATGCATGCATCGGCTTTATTGACAGATAAACCATCTGGGTGGTTTGACCAGGGGATGAAATAAGAGATCAGCTCTTTTTACATCATAACTAGCTTTTCTCCAACAATAAATGGAAAAATCTTTCAATACTAAAAAACAAAGAATCTTACAGTAAGCATCTCTATACCCACCTCCTACAGTCAGTAAGCAGTGCTGCCCCCATGCTTGCTGTAGTACATATCTGCTTGTGTCTGTACACCCAACATGCCGTCATATTTATTCAAACATGATCCCCTAAATATTTCAGCAGACCCATCAATATAACTAATTCTTTTTTTTGAGATTTTATTTATTTATCTGACAGAGATCACAAGTAGGCAGAAAGGGAGGCAGAGAGAGGGGGGTAAGCAAGCTCCCTGCTGAGCAGAGAGCCCGATGCGGGGCACGATCCCAGGACCCTGGGATCACGACCGGGCCGAAGGCAGAGGCTTTAGCCCACTGAGCCACCCTGAGACCCCAATGTAACTCATTCTTATATAACCATTTCCAATAAAGCATCATTTCAGGTATCTTAAGTATCATAAGCTATTCACAATTTTATTCTAGTTAGTCTGGCTTCTGCAAAGATCCAGTATTCTCCCTTCTCTTTTTTGGCTTTATCCACTGCTCCCTTGAGCCTGAGGCTAATTGTCCTATAGCACACTGACTTGTGTATGCAGCCATGAATCAGTTTGAGGTCTTGAACCAAGGTGCTTAGAGCTGTGCAGGTGGTATGAAATCCCTACCAGCAAAGACAGGTGACAGCCACAGAATATTACAAATCCTGAAAGCCAGGGGTAGTTGATAGAGTGCCTCACACAGTGTCTGACACATAGATGGTACTCAATCAACATTTATGGATGGAAGAATGGAAGGAGAGAAGAAGAGGGGGAGGGAGAGAGAGGGAAAGGGAGAAAGGGACACCATTAGCTAGGATGCTAAATGAAGGCTCCTTGGAAGGGTTGACACGTACTTGAATGAGATTTCATGAAGAGAAGAGACTCATCTCAGTAGGAAATTCTAAGCAAGCCCTCAGCTATGCAAAATCTTCTCAACACATTGATTAAAAGTGGAGATGGCCAATGAGGACTTGTATTCTTGGTGGTGGGAACTTGACTGGGGAAAGCTTCCAGAAGAACAAAGGAGCATTCAAGAGTGTTTTTAAAACAGATGATTTTGTAGGCGGCTGTTTCAAGGACTTCAGATTCAGATAGAAGCTGCAGGGGTAGAGATGAGTGAGTGGCAAGTGTGGGACACACAGGAAGTTGCTAAGACCAAAAACAGATGCATAACTTTAAGTCAGTGATCCCAGTATTTGTAAGGAAGATGATCAAGTCTCAACACACATCTTCTACAGAAAGAGCCAAAATAATGTTTTTGACATTTCCATTTGGAACCAGAATCCTTCCTATTTAGTACATGAACACAAAGCGCCTTTCCCAAGTTGATTCATGATGATAGCCCAACACATAGGCATAATATTGGTGTGTTCCCCAAAAATTAGGAGGTGAGGTTTATTGCTTCCGACAGTCAAAAATATTTAATAATCAAGATAACTGTGTATGCGTGCATAATAAAAATCAAGATAGAAATAGAGCATCTTTCCAAAATTTATCTTATAATTCCAAAAGATTCTAAAGTGACAGCCTGGGTGTGAGGAAACTGAACTAGGATGTGTCATTGTCTTATTTATTTAAATCACTTTTAAATTATTCTAATTATTTAGCAGTGCCAGAGGCTCACTTTCAGTAATCCGGACTGTCACTTGAAGTGCTTCTATTTACTCGGTCTCTGACCATGGCCAGACCTGGAAGGCAACCGGGTAAGCCTAGGGATGGCACTGGCCATTTTATTAGATAGACGGGAAGCCCCAACAGTTAAAAATCCTTGACCGGTTTTCAAGAGCTCTCACAGATTAGCATTGTGCTTTCACAATATTGCACAAGCAGGTGGTGTTGTTCTTTAATCACACACATGAATGCGTTCCCTCTTCGTATATATTGGATCATCCTTTTCCTTCGCCACACTTCCCCCTCTAGAGCTGGCTCTGAGCTTTTATTGTCACTTGTCAAATCAAAGAGTAGCAGAAAGGAATAACAAGAAGAGCTTTAGTGTGTCGTTGCTTGAGTGTGTGTTCTGAAATCAGACTGCCGAAACTTCTACTTCAGTTGTTCCATCAACTGCCTCTGAAACCTGCAGTGAGCAGTGCCCGGCGGGCTCAGTCAGTGAAGCATCTGCCTTCAGCTTGGGTCATGATCCCGGGGTCCTGGGATGGAACCCGCATTGCATGGGCTCCCTGCTCAGCGGGGAGTCTTCCCCCTCTGCCCTCCACCCCTGCTCGTGCTCTCTCTCATTCTGCTGCCTGTCCCTCTGTCTCTCAAATAAATAAATGAACAAATCTTTAAGAAAGAAAGAAAAGAAAAGAAACCCACAGGGAGTTACTTAACCTTCCTATGTCTGGGAAGTTTCATTTGTAAAAACAGAGATCGTAATCATAGTCACTTTATCTTGTCTTTTTAATGGACGTAAAGTTTACACGACATGTTAACCACTAACCATTTTAATTCAGTGACATTTTAGTATATTCGCAGTGTTGGTAACTTCCCTCTGTCTAGTTGCAAGATCTTGCCTTCACCCCTGAAGCCAGTTCCATTCACATTAAGCAGTCACTCCCTGTCGCCCCCGACCTCCAGCCCCCAGTCACAGCCTCTCTGCTCTCCATCTCTATGGACTTATTTATTCTAGACATGTCATATAAATGGAATTATACGATTTGTGACCTTTTGTTTCTTGTTTCACTGAGCGTAATGATTTTGGGGTTTATCCACATTTTATCAAGTGTATGTCATCACTTTTGATGGCTGAATACTAATCCATTACATGGAAATAGCACATTGTGTTTACCCATTCATCAGCGGATGGACATTTCAGTTGTTTCTGCCTTTGACTGTCCTAAGTAATGTTGCTGAGAACATTTGTGCATAGGTTTTGGTGTGCATACATGTTTTCATTTCTCTTGGGTATGTACCTGGGTGTGGAATTCCTGGGTCCAATGGGAAGTCTGTGCTCAACCATTTGAAGAAGTGCCACACTTTCCAAAGTTTCCAAAGTGGCTGCACCACTTTATTTCCCCACCAAGAGTATGAAGGTTCTAATTTCCCTGTTATATCCCTGTCGATACTTATTTTCCTTTTTATTTTTATTTTTTATTATGCCTCACCCAGTGGCCATGAAGTGGCATCTCTTTGTGGTTTTGATTTCATTGCCCTAATAATAAATGAGGTCGAGCATCTTTTCATGTTCTTGTTGGCCTCATATCGTTTTTTAACAAAGATTGAGTAGTAGATAATATGTGTACAGTATGTGCCATATGTCAGGCATTGTATTAAGTACTTAACATATATACACACGTGTACATATATCATCATTTAATCTCAAAATAGGTGAACTATTATTATATGTGAAGTATTTAAAAGTGTACTTCACAAAGGATAAATGTGAGTTAGGATGGAAAACCAGAGAGAGCGGGCATAGAAAAGAACACGGTGTCTTCCCTTTTCTTACTACATCATTAGTTAACATTTTCACTGAACCCCCAAAAGATATCAGAGTTGTTTCTCCTGCCCTCTCTGTCATTCCAGAACAGGCCAGAGGTAGGACGATCACTTCATTGCTTGTAGTTCATCAACAGTGAGGGTTTTGCTCTTGAGGTAGACCAGA
Organism: Mellivora capensis; assembly: GCA_004024625.1. Lineage (NCBI taxonomy): Eukaryota > Metazoa > Chordata > Mammalia > Carnivora > Mustelidae > Mellivora > Mellivora capensis. The sequence goes on from PISX010003542.1 coordinate 128,560, forward strand.
AGTGCTTTTAGGGTTTTGTTCGCACATAAACCTGAAAGGAGCCCTCTTCCATTCATATGTTCATGTGTTCCTTCATTCTTGCAACAAATATGCATCGTGCTTGTCATATGCCAGATGCTGTTCTAGGAGCTTTGTAATAGCAATTTGCAAAAAAGAAAAAAAAATGGGGAGCGGGGAAGGATCTTCCTTTTGGAGATTACCATCTCAAGGCAGAAAACCAAGAGTAACAAATAAATAATAATTATGCCACATCACGTGGCAGTGAGCACTGTGGAGGGGAAGAAACTGGTACTGGGGAGGGTGTGTGTTGTGGTGAGTGCTGCGTACTATGTAAGACCGATGAATCGAGACCTGTGCCCCTGGGGCAAATAATACATTACATGTTAATTTAAGAAAAAAAGGGCAGAAGAGATGTGACCTAGGGATGCACAACGCAGGGTCAGCTAAGGAAGTGAGATGAAGTCCTGTCCCTCTACTCCTCCAGACGGATTCCCCTCCTGTCCCTCGTCGCCCCTTTGAGTCCCTGTCCGGAAGTAGGAGGAAGGGTAGGGTCTTGATGAAAAGAGCAGGCACTACTGAAATGCAGCCACCCTTTTAATCCACTGTGGGAAAAATCAGCCTCTAATTCTCATATCCATAATCTTGACAAAGAGCAAGAACACACCCATCTTACTCTTTCCTTAGTATTTGCGTATGACTTAGAGATTTACTTCTTTCATCTATCATGGCCCATTTGGAGAAGCTGGAAATAGAAGGTTTGCCTTTGGCAGGGCCATTGCAACAAACACAGCCTAATTGTTTGGAAATGTCCAATGAAGTTCTGGGCAACCAGGAAGGAGCCAAGGATGTACGTACCATCAGAGGTTGGCATGAAAGTCTTTACCAACAGACAGGGCTGGGTTCCTAAAGCTCAGAAAAGATTCTGGCCTTGAACAGTGGTCTGCCCATGACTCTGTGTGTTAGACTCACACCAGTCTAAAGCTACTCTTTCTCTTCTGTGCTTGGATCCTCTTGTAAGAATTAAAGAGGCAGGGGGAGATTAGGAAGAAATTAGACCCAGACAGACTTGATTTTGATTCTTATTGCTAGCATCAAGCAGTCTGACCTTGGGCAAGTCCATTGCTTTACTATAAAATGGCTACAGTAACACCTGTTTTGCAGGATTATTGTTAAAATGACATATAACATGTTTAAAAAAAAAAAAGACCCAGGACAATATCTGAAACAGATTAGGCACTCCTACATTACAATGGTAGGAGCTACAGTGTTTATGGTTACTGTTGGTGGTGGCTCCGTCCCTCCCACCCTCCTCCAGTTTCTTCCCCTCCACAGTGCTCACTGCCACGTGATGTGGCATAATTATTATTTATTTGTTACTCTTGGTTTTCTGCCTTGAGATGGTAATCTCCAAAAGGAAGATCCTTCCCCGCTCCCCATTTTTTTTTCCTGGTGGCACCTGGCCAAAATCACCCTGACCCCAGGTGAGCATGAGAAGAAGCTTCAGGAGGTGCCTGGGTGGCTCAGTTGGTTAGGCAACTGCCTTTGGCTCAGGTCATGATCCCCGGGTCCTGGGATCGAGTCCTGCTTCTCCTTCTTCCCCTCTCCCTGCTTGTGCTCTCTCTTTCTCTCTCTGTCAAATAAGTAAATAAAATCTTAAATAAATAAATAAAAATAAAAGAAGCTTCAGGGAGCACCTGGGTGGCTCAGCTGCTTAAGCGTCGACTCTTGATCTCAGCTCAGGTCTTCATCCCAGGATTCTGAGTTCAAGTTCCATGTTGGGCTCCATGCTAGGCATGAAGCCTACTTTAAAAAGAAGAAGGAGGGGCGCCTAGGTAGCTCAGTGGGTTGAGCCTCTGTCTTCGGCTCGGGTCATGGTCTCAGAGTCCTGGGATCAGGTCCCGCATCGGGCTCTCTGCTTGGCGGGGAGCCTGCTTCCTCCTCTCTCTCTCTGCCTGCCTCTCTGCCTACTTGTGATCTCTCTGTCAAATAGATAAATAAAATCTTAAAAAATAAAAAGAAGGAGGAGAAGGAAGAGAAGGAGAAGGGGAAGAAGAATGAAAAGGAAAAGAAAAGAAAGAGCTTCAGGGACACTAACACCCAACCTCAAACTCTACTAAGGCTAAAATATGCCGATCAAAGAAAGTCCACCTTTTATATTGTTTGCAGCCACAAGGAGAAGAAAGCTGCCTAGGGACCCGGCAGGTGGTGGGAATTCTCAGGGAGTCAGATCTGAGCTTGACGCTCAGGCAGAAGATCTCCACTGGAGTATCAGCTCTGTGTCCTAGACCTGTGAACCCAAGCAACTCACCCAGTCACCTCGCATCAAGAGAGCCTGTTATTATCTCAACTGTGAAACGGGACCCTCATAATGTCTATAAAAGCCCAGCATAAAGGACAAAGCACTATACAAAAACATTATTATAATTAACATGTGTGAACACCTCCGTTTCTGCATTTAACAGCAAGCACAGAGTCAAAAGTATCCAAGCCTTTTAAACTATAAATTATTATAAATCTGCTTGTCCATTAATTATTTCTAAATATGCAGATAGCAACTGATAGGGAGGAATTGAGAAATTAGTCCAGGCAGCTCAAACTTGTGGCATCAAACACTCCAGTCATACAGTTTATCCAAGAAATCTGAAGCATTTCAAATACTCTTTAATCCCAAGCAGTTACAGTCATATCTGTGGTTTTGTTTTTATAATGTCCTTTGAACGCTGTGATTATTGTCCCTATCCACGGGATGAGAAAATGGAGGACTGAAGCAATGCAGTCCCCAGGGTCACAAAAGGCACTTAATGGGAGAAATTTGACTATGATTTAGGAGGTTGTTTTTCTTCTTGTCATTAATGTCTGTTATTAATAGTATTCAGTGTACACTCTACCGGGTATATTCCCTGAGTTGGGCCCTGGCTGAGCCCTGGGGATGTGCTGTGCAGGAAAGAGGCTGCAGAGCTTCTAAAGGGGAAAGGAGCGTGTGGTCCGGGAACCACACAAAGTCACAACTGGAGAAATGTCCTTGCATGGCGTCTGCAGGGGAAGCTGAGGCCAATTGGAAAGGATTTCCCGGGGAAGTGACGATGGAGTTGACATCTGAGGGATGGCTGTGGATGGCTCAGCAAGATGGATCCAGACAGAAGAAAGAGCCAGAGCTAACTGTGGCCACCACGGCCACAGAGACGATGCAGAGGAGGGCCTGAGACGAGGCTAGGGATGCTGACGGGGCCACACAGGGCCTCACAACTAACCCCTGACCAAGGAGGGCAAGGTGGGGTAGCAGATGCTGAATCTGAGTCCCAAGAGGATGGTAGAACATGAAAAAAAAAAAAAAAAAGAGAGAGGACTGACATTTTAAAATAGCACTTCGAGATCTTCAGGTGGAGTATGGTTAAACATGTGGGCAAATCATTAAATTTCATGTTTTGGGAGTTATTAACTTGCTTTCTGTAAGTGGCCTATTACTTAGTAACAGGCTGTGAAAGTAAACATGACTAAGACTGTCACGCCGCTTCCCGGCACAGGAAGCAAAAGACAGAGCTCAGAGGCTGAGTCACCCAAGCGTGGTTCACGTTCACAAGCCCTCCTTCCTTGTGCCTATACGGGTCAAAGCACCTGTGCCCATGAAGTTCAGGGGCACTTTACAGAGACAATCACAGCAGTTTTCCAATTTAGTTTCAACTTTATAATTCTAAATGAAAAGCATGTAAAAGCAAGATTTACAGGAAAATGCCTCTAACCCTTGGATCATTAAAATGGATACAAGGTGACAGAATCCATTTGTTTTCATAAATATCTTTGAGCCTCGGGATATCAGGAGGCATTTTTGCCTTGAGGAACCTTCCAGGCCAGTTAGGAGTCTTGGGGCAAGTGGTGGGAGGCTGAGGGAGGTGGGGCTAGAGCTCACACCCAGGCCTGCTCCACTCCGAACCCTGTACCCTTTATGGCTAAGCCATGTCTTCTCGTGTTGCTTGGGTTCTTATTATTATTGCAAGGAAGCGACACTTGGCACACAAGCTCAGCCCGGGTTGTTTTCAAGGCCATCCTCTGAGAGCCTGGGGGTACCGACTGGCTTTATTCGGGTGGTGGTGCCATGCTTGCAGTGACATGGTCATCATTTTCCAAGTCCCTGAGCTGCCCGGGCTGCTTTCTCTTCCTTCTGTGCAGGCAGCTCAGGTGCAGAACCCCACGAGCTGAATGCATCAGTTCCCAAGTCACTGTGCAGCGGGGTGACCTCACCGGCCAGAAGCTCGCTCCAGAGCACCTGACTCCAGCTGCTGGGTGTCACCCCGCAGGAGCCTAGCAGCTGGGGTGGCAGATGGAACCACTAGGGTCTAGTGCCTTAAAATGGGACCATGAAGGGGAGCCTGCTTCCCTCCCTTACCTGTGCGCTCCTGCTCGCTCACTCTCTGATAAGTAAATAAAATCTTAAAAAAAAGAGAGAGAGAGAGAGACCAAGAAGAGTGCTGGATGTAGGCAGTGTCCAAGGGGACTTGTACCAGACTTTTCAGGAATGGATGACCGGGTGCTCTTCAACTTGTTCAGGACACAGTGTGGAGTTGGCAGGGAGGGCGGAGAAACCTAACAAAACAAGCACATGATGATATAAAACTCACCACAGGACAAAAACCACCAATAATAATCTGTTTGAAAAGGGATGGACCAACCCTTAATAGGACAGTGGCAGCCAGGACACAGAGCCGTTCAGATTAGGATGAAATCCCCCACGACCAAGCCTTGCTTATTCCAGGAACGGAAGGACGGTTTGCCGTAATGAAAACAATTAATACAATTCAACTCACTAAGGGATCGAAGGAGAAAAATGATAAGATCTGCTGCATAGATGCTACACCTTGAGTCCCAAACAAGCACCGAGCCTAAAGAAGACCAGACACATTTCAGTTCGATCAGGAGTAAGACAAGGATGGTCTGCCCCCACGATCACTAAAGTTGTCCTGAAATTGCTGCCATCGAACAAGAAACTAGAAATATGGATATTTTATTAGCTGATTCCCAACTGAGCAATTCTCATAGAACAGCCTCACGTGCAGATTAAACTCCCCAAGATCTCCTCTGTCAACCTCTCAGATTGGAGAAGACTAGCGAGAGTGAGCGGACTCTGGCCCGCTCGCACACTGCTGATAGGAGTGTGAAATGTGTCTTCTCCAACAGCGGTTGTGACAGCCTCAGTCACAATCACAAGTGCACGTATCTCTCCACGGTCAAGTGCACTGTTGGGAATATTTACATGCACCAGTTACACATATTACGTAAGGGAAGGACATAGGCAGCAACATTGTGTCTAATAGTAAAAACACAGAAAGAACCAAAGTGGCCGCCAGTGGACTAAGTTATCACCCATCCATCCATCCATCGTGATCCATCCGCTAAGTCTAGTGCAGCCATATGGGAAGGAGGACTCTCCCTTGGGAAGGGACATGGACACGTTCTCCTCCGTGGTATAGCAAGTGAGAAAGAGCAAGACAGAGAACAATATCTCTAGTGAACTCCTGTCTGTGCAAAGCATGCTCCCATTTCTATGAAAAGAAAATAATATACACACTTATATATGCATAAAACATCCTCTAAAAGGAATCATGGGACACAGAAAGCATTGCAAGTCTGTGGGGTAGAACACTCAGTGTCTGAGGGATGAGAATGTCAGGGAAACATTTTCATATGGAGGTTTTGGATTTTGAACCATCTGAATATATTCCCTTCTCAAAAAAATCAATGAACAAAATGCACATGAAGGAAGAAAGGGGAAGAGCAGGGGGGTAGGGCGGGAATTGCATCGATAGGCTGATGGTGTCCCAGCAGCTAGAAAGACCCACCCTGTGGAGGAGGGGTGAGGGGAGAGAGGAGCAGTGTGGACATGGCCTCTGCTGGGACTGCTAGAGCAGGGTCTGGGCTGGAAAGTGCAGGAGGGGAGGGTGTTCAGAGGGTCACAGGAACTCAGGTTTTACCGGGATGAACAGAGCAAGAATCAAAGGCAGAAAGACTGGGACAGCATTGCACAGGGCACCGGGCTCCAGCCTTTTATCTGGCAGACAATGGAGAGCCATCAGAGGCTTTTCATTAGAGGAGAGACATGATCAAAGCTATGCTATTAAGAGCTTAACCTGATGCTAGCTGGGAGAATGACTTTAAGGGAACCATGTGCCAGACACTGTTTTAGCATGTTCCATGAAGGGCTTCATTTAATCCTGGTCACAGCCTTATGAGGGTGCCCTACTATTGTTCCCATTTTGCAGATGGAAGAAATTGAGGCTAGGGTTCATTGAAACCTTTCCCAGAGTCAAGGCCAGGCAGGGTGGAGCTGGATTCACCAAATAGTGTGGCTGTGTAGTCTGTGATCTTAAAGAATATTAAACTCTGTTTAAACGCCTCTGTAAACTAGGATTGTGGTGGTGGACGTGAACAGGAAGGCAAAAATTCAGAAGAAATCCAACAGCACACTAAGCCAGGAAATGTTAGGCTGATACCTTCACAGTTGCCACTAAATAGGATAATGAATGAGAAAGAAGTTTAAGGACAAAGAAGACATAATGCAACATATGTCTTCCTCCATTCAACAAATATTATTAATTACTGC